>CM028138.1:422450000-422657500 GCA_016271365.2 Neoceratodus forsteri
AAGTTCTTCTGATGCCGGTCACCCTGGCGCCTACCAACATCAGCTCTGAGACCCCCTGTCCACAACGGACACCAGTCCACCTGACGTCAGAGGCCAATGGGAGGGGGCCCGATGCTCCTCTGATGCTGCCCCATAGACCAATGCTGGTGCCTTCCGACATTGTCGACAAGGGTTTGGACCCGAAGCTGGCACCCCCGACGCCAGGGCCGGCAATGGTACCGGCTCTGGTGCACCTCCTCCTACTGCACCTGGTTCCCCAGAAATTGAACCTTTTGCAGGTTAAGGAGCTCTTCTCCCACTGGTGGGACACAGGTAAACATGATCTCCCAGTTGGTGCACCTCCTCCCACGCCCACTCAGGTTCCAGTGCCTGACTCCTCGGAGCCATCCAATCAAGAGGCAGGGAAGGAGCCAGCACCCAAGAAACAAACTGACAAGAGGCGCAAGAGGACTAGGTCCAGCAGTTCCTCCTGCTCTCCCTCTCCGGACAACAGGCGCAAGAGGAGACGACACAAGTCCCCATCCTCTTCGGCTTCGGAGTCTTATGTAAACTCCGACACCTCTCACATGGATTCATATGTCAAACCGGATTTAGTGGACATGGAGGAACACCCAAAATCCCCTCTGGATGACCCCAGCTTCATGGAGGTGATGAGGCACATCCAGGCCAACATGGGTTGGGACACCGAGGCCCTGGACCCCGAGTGACTGCGGTTGGCTAAATATCTCCGCCAAAAAGACCCTAAGCTGGTGGTCATCCCTCCCATGGTCGACATCTTTGAGGACGTCACGTTTGCGTCCTGGAAGCGCCCTCATTTCTCCTCTACCATGCCCAAGAAGGCTCATCGGCTCTACCGGGCCCCTAAGGATCACCCCTTCTTGGCCGAACCACCTGCAGCTGACTCAATGGTAATTTCGGCAGCTCAAGACCGTTCGCAGAGGTCCAAACACCTGAGCACCCAGCCGCCTGTCAGGGAGTTGAAGCAGCTGGATTCCATGGGGCGTAAGATGTACTCTGCTGCCACCTACAGTATCAGGAGTCTCAACTTCCTGACCCACATGGTCCAATTCCAGAACTCTCTTTGGGAACAGGGATTGGACATTGTGCAAAGCATGCCCGATTGCCCACAGTGGGCAGAGCTTGCAAAACTGCTTCAGACTGGCTCAGACATGGGTACCCACATTCTGAGGTCATCCTATGACTCTGCGGACACCTCATCAAGGGCGGCCGCCACTGGCATTTGCCTCCGACACCATGCCTGGCTTAGGGTTTCTGGGTTCGATCCAGATGTGCAGACGAACATTCTGGATGCTCCTTTCAAGGGCTCTATGTTCTTTGGTGAGGACATGGAGAAGATCATCACCAGGCTGCAGGACTCCAGTAAGGCCATCCAAACCGTGCAGTCCATGTACTGCCTGAAGCAGGGATGCCCTAGGAAGACCCATTTACATGGCCGTGGGGGACATCAGCCTCCACAGCCTCACTTCCAATCCCAATCGCAGCGAGGCGACTTTAGTCGTAGGGGCGGAGCCAGGGGCTCCTCGGCCTCCTCCTCTAGACAGGCCAAAGCAGCTGCTGCCACCCTCCTCCCCCTTCTACTGCCTGATTTCCAGGCCACCCTCCTCCCCCCTGGATGCCTTGTCAGGGGAGCTGGTCAGAGGTCGCTTTTCCCTCTATGCAGACTCCTGGAGTCAAGTGATCGACCAGTGGGTCCTTGAGCTCGTGGAGTTCGGGCACTCCTTAGAGTTCAGCACTATTCCACCAGACAGATCGCCACCCCCATCCCGTTATCCCACAGAACACCGGGCACTGGTCAGAAAAGAAATCTCCACCCTTTTGGACAAGAACACCATCGAGCCGGTACCCCTGGCCAAGCGAGAGACAGGGTTCTTCTCCCACTTCTTCTTGGTCCTGAAGAAGTCAGGAGACCTCAGACCTATTCTGGACCCTCAGTGATCTCAACCAATGGGTCTCCTACCGGAGATTCCATTGGGTCTCCCTCCCCACTCTCCTGCTTCTCATTTCAGCAGGAGACTGGCTGGCATCTCTGGACATGCAGGACGCCTACTTGCATATCCCTATTGCTAAGCATCACCGACAATTTCTGAGGTTCAGATTCAAAGACAAGGACTGTCAGTTCAGAGTCCTCCCCTTCGGTCTCTCTTCAGCCCCCAGGGTCTTCACCAAGTGCCTGGCAGTGGTAGCCACAGCACTGCGGAGACGGTAACTTCATGTTTCCTTACCTGGATGACTGGCTCCCTCCAGGCCCCGCCTGTTGGAAACCATCAGGGACTCCCTCTCGCTGTTCCAGCACCTGGGATCATGCTCAATAGGGACAAGTCTCAACTTCTCCCGTCCCACAACCTCCAGGTCATCGGAGCCCACCTGGATACAACCCTCGGGAAAGTGTTTCTTCCCTCCGACAGAGCAGGTCGGATTCAGGTCCTGTCATTCCAGGTCTCTACAACCTCAAAGGTCCCCGCAAGTCTCCTCCTCAGGCTGCTAGGGCACATGGCAGCCACCATAGTTTCAGTCCCTCTGGTGTGACTGCACATGAGAACCATTCAGTGGTCGTTAAGGGTCCAGTGGGATTAAACACAGGACAGTTTGGACGCCTTGATCCGGATCTCAGAGCCGATCCGCTGGGAATTGTGCTGGTGGATGTTATCACAAAACTTGCTAGAGGGTATCCCCTTCCATGTAGGGGCCCAGACCCAGATTCTGACCATGGACGCATCGTCCTCTGGATGGGGCGCCCACTTGGGGACACATCATACTTGGGGATCTTGGTCCCCAATAGAGGAGGATCTGCATATCAACCTTCTGGAACTAAGAGCAGTTCTGTATGCCCTTCAGGCCCTGGTCTCAGTCCTACTGCTGGGCCACCTGTTGGTCCAGATGGATAACACTTCAGTGATGTTCTGTATCAACAAACAAGGTGGCACACACTCGTACCCCCTCTGCCAGGAAGCCATGCAGGTGTGGGATTGGGCTCTGGAGCATCAGCTCTTACTGACGGCGGTACACATTCCAGGAGAACAGAACATGTTGGCAGACACGCTCAGCAGAACCAGTTCACAGGCTCATGAATGAGAACTGCTTTAAGAAGTCGCAGATCAAATCATCTACCGGTGGGGGATGCCAGAGTTGGATCTCTTCGTGTCGCAAGCCAATGCAGAACTGCCCAGTTTCTGCTCGCAAGGTCCAGAACTTGGAGCTTTTTGGCAAGACTCATTGTCCCTCTCCTGGAAGGGGAGGTTTCTCTACGTGTTCCCTCCCTTCCTGCTCTTCCAGAAGGTTCTCCTCAAGGCGCAGTCAGAACTATCCGCCCTCATTCTGATAACTCCGCTGTGGCCTCATTAGATTTGGTTTCCTTTGCTTCAGCATCTAGTGGCAGAGCCTCCGCTGCCTCTTCCAGTTTCCTCTCATCTTCTGCCCTGGGACAGTGGGTCACTGATCCATACGAACCTGCGCTCTCTTCATCTGCATGCCTGGCTCCTCAAGACTTGGTTAAAGCCAGGTTCGCAGTGTCCGATCAGGTAGCGCAAGTTTTGGTTGAGGCGTGTAAACCTGCCACCAGGGCCACTTACTCTATGAAGTGGAAACGTTTCTGTATCTGGGCTGCAGCCAAGAGGGTGGACCACCTGGTCAGTCCGGTTAATTCTGTTTTAGAATACCTGCTTTCCCTTTCTGAGTCTGTCTCAGGTATTCCTCCATCAAGGTACACCTGGCCACCATCTCCGCTTATCACTTCCCAGTGCAGGATAGGATGGTGGCTCAGATGGCAGTCTCTAAGGCTTTTCTTTGTGGTAGTCTTCATATCAGACCTCCCATCCGGGATCCTGTCTTTCCTTAGGATCTCCTCTTTGTCCTAGAGAAGCTTACGCTTCCCCCTTTGAACCAGCTTTGGAGGCTGAGCTTCCTTTCCTTTCCTTTCCTCTGCTTTTGGTAGCCATTACTTCGGCAAGGCGCATTTCAGAGCTTCAGGCTCTCATGTGTAAAGAACCCTGTTTTATTTTCCATAAAGACAGAGCTGACCTTCGCACCAACCCAAAGTTTTTACCGAAGGTGGTTTCGGAGCTCACCCTTAACCAATCCGTTCAGCTTCCGGTGTACTACCTGGAGCATTCCAATAGGGGGGAGGCCCTGCTTCATTCTTTGGATGTCCGCAGGGCTCTTCGATGTTACCTGGCTAGGACCAAAGGGGACAGGAAATCTGATCAGCTGTTTGTATCATTTGCTCAAAGGTCCTTAGGGCGCCCGGTCACCAAGCAGATGCTGTTGTGCCGGTTGGTTCATTGTATTACCTTTTGTTATCCGGAGCACAGCAGGTCTACCCTGAGGCCGGTTAGGGCTTATTCTGCTAGAGCAGTCACCACTTCCTTTGCAGCATTGAAGCGGCTATCGGCAGCTGACATTTGCGTTGTGGCTACCTGGAGTTCTGTTCATACCTTTGTCAGGCATTACAGTTTTGACATCATTTTAAGACGCAGGGCAGGTTTTGGCCTCGCAGTCCTGCAGGGCCTGGTTTCCTGAGGGATCTTCTCTGTAACCTGTGCCTTCTGTTTTTTCCCCCGTATTGTTTCCCCTCCCAGGGGTTATTATGAGTTTATACTGCTTGGGATTCAGTCCTACTTGTGTTACCTGCTGCAAGAACTTCCTCTTGAAGTAAGATAGTACAGTTACGTAAGAACTTACCGTACCAGTAGATCTTCGAGAGGCGCTCTTGCAGCAGGTGTATTTTCCCGCCCTCCTCCTCCCAGGGATCAGGCTCTTTCCAGGCTGGCCTTCCTCCATTATGAGGAAAAGTTTGGGTCATGATTTCTGATTATCGCCTGTTGTGATCTCTTTGCCTGTGGGGGGGACGTGCAAGAACTGGAGCACGTGGGGAGCTCCTCCCTTATATAGGGTGACATCAGGGGTGAAGCAGACTTTGGTGGGTGGCATTCCCATGTCGGTACTGCTGGAAGAAAAAATTGCCGAGAACTGCCGCCAGGTGGCATCAGTCCTACTTGTGTTACCTGCTGCAAGAGCATCTCGTGAAGATCTACTGTTACGGTAAGTTCATACGTAACTGTGCTTTATCCACTGCCGGAAATCAGAGGGAGGGGTTTGAAGGTCCCATACACCAAGACCAAGTTTGGTCAAAAGAGATCTTTGGGGTTATCTCTGTCATCAGGTACCACCGTAGGAACTTCACCATCGGTGAATGGGGAGTCCACATGGAAGATTTTTAGCAGTACAACTGGGGCCGCCCATGCCATCGATGTCACCAACCCTGTATAGGCATGTGCGGCCCCACTCCCTCCTTGGTTCTTTCACGCTGTCGACTTGTAAGCACAGTCTCTGCAGAAGCGCCATCACAGTATTTGCGACTTTTTTGATCTACAGCCTTTTTTTCTACAACCCTCACAAATCTTTCATAGATTTTTTTCTTCTTTTCTTTTATGTTGAGAGTAAATCAGTCTTCTTCTCTGTTCTGTTACTGCCACTGCGGAAAGAAGGTTGCCTCCAACGACGAACCATGTGTGTGTGTGTGTGTGTCTGCTGTCTTGGGCCTGATCATAACACCTCGATTGTGAGCTCTGCCAACAAATTAACCAAACCACCCTTAGACGACGAAAAGCAGTAAAAACCTTCATGGAACAGCAGGTAGCCAGCTCCAAGCCGGGGTCCTGTGGGGCGCCAGCCACGCAGTTGCCCTCCAGGTCTAAGAGCTCCAAGGCTCCCAGGTCAAAGACAAGTCCTTGGGGAAAGTCATAAAAAAGGCCGGGATCGCGACCACTCCCCTAGTGGCCATCCCATTCCCCATCAGCCTCTCCTTCGGGGTGCTCTTTGGCGGTGGATGCTCCAACGAAGATACCTGCTATCAGCTGGCCTGGTAGCACTGAGTGTTGAGGCACTGGACGCCACATCTTGTGTTTATGCTGGTGTCCCAGGTTCAGGAACGAGTCCTGGTTGTCGTGGAGGGGGGGGTCGGCCGGGAGAGGGGAGGGCGAAGAGTGAGATTGAGCCACCGCAAGGCAGCTCTCTCCTCCTTAGAGGGACTTGAGGCTTCTTGGCAACTGGCTGCCACATGGTGGAGGACGGATGGCAGCACTGACCTGAGGGAGCTCCGGCGAGAGCCATGGGGAGGGGCGGAAGGGGCTGAGCTGGCGTCACGAGGCACATGTGCCTCCACGCACACATAATGCCTGTGTGCTGGGGCCCCAGGGAATGGGAGAAAATGGGGCAAAAACTGCAGAAAATATAAATAAAAAAAAAAAAAAAAGTGAGAGAGACCTGCTGCCCAGGTGCTGCTTCACTCCAGACCCATACCGACAGCTGCTCTGCCCGATTTCTCAAAGCGCAAGGCCACCGACCTCTGGGTCATTGGTATCTCCTCTGTCGATGACAGGTTTTGTCATCGACGACCACACCTTCGAGACCCACCTCTTCCTCTCCGAGGGCTACGGGCTCGTCGGGCCTATAGTCTAAATCGTCGGCCACGGTGCCATCCCCTCCACCTCCTCCTGCAACTATGGACTTGAACAAAGTTGTTGTCCACTTCACTAATGTTATAGCCCAGCAGTTTGCTGCTTTTAACAGGCCTCTCGCCAACGCTGTCTATGACGCCTGCCGTGTCGACACCCAATTGTTGACCCCGGGAACCTGCTTGGGGCTCGCCATCGACAGTCCCATCGACTGACCCTGAGGAAGAGGTCAGCATCGAGGAGGACTGTCATCCTGACCTCATCCTCCCAGAGGAAGAGGAGGATTCAGAGAAAGAGGACCAGTACTATACTTCTGACAAGTCTACAGATTCTTCAGTCAGTGAAAAATCAGGAGGCAGTATAGCACAGTGGTTTAAGGCTCTGAGCTGCAAATCTGGAGACCTGGGTTTGAATCCCACAGCCCCCACTTACATACTGTGTGACCCTGAGCAAGTCACTTAACTTCCCTGTGCTCCCAGGTTGCACCTGTAAACAAGCTTTCAGCTTAGTGTGTCTCACCTGGTTAAACAATTGGGGGAAAAAAAAAAAAACACCCCCAGGTCCCCACCCGAGGATGCTACCTTCTTTAGTATTATGAAGCAACTGTCTTCCACAGTGGCGTTCCAGACAGAGGAGGAGGAGGAGGAGGATACCAGAAAGGATCTGGTGGACTACCTGGAAATTCCAGAATCTCCCCCCAAAATTATTCTTCCCATGCTTCTAGCACTTAAGACTACTACTACTACTACAGAAGCCTGGCACAGACCAAACATGGTGCCAGCTATGCCCTGTAGAGCTGATAAGCTCTACAGTGCCCCTCAAGGTCTCCCATACTTTGCCGCCCAAGCTGAGACTGACTCCATGGTGATCAAGGTGGCACATGATAGGTCTTAGGTGCCCAAACACCTTAGCTCCCTGCCCCCAGACAAGGAGTCTCAGAGAATTGATCTCTGGGTCAAAAGGGTGTACGTTTCCTCCACCCTAGGTTTGAGGATTGACAACTATCTGTCCCATATGGTTAAGTTTCAGAATACCAACTGGAGAAAGGGCAAGACTGCTGTCCAAGCCCTTCCGGATGGTGCCCAGAAACAAGAGTTGCTTCAGTGCTTTCAAACTGCCGAGGATGTTGGCAAGCATCTTCTTAGAGCCATCTATGACTTATCTGATATAGTTTCCAGGGCGACTGCCACTGGCATCTGTCTACGTAGACACTCTTGGCTCAGAGTTTCTGGGTTCGCTGCTGATGTGCAAAATAAGGTGCTGAATGCCCCTTTTAATGGCACTAAACGTTTAAGCCCAGACGTCCAGGACCTCATTAATAATCTGCAGGCCTCTGGCATGGCTGTTAAGCCTGTCCACTCCCTCTACCACACTCAGCAGCGTGGTAGGAGGCATTCTGCTTTTCATGGGCAGACTAACAAGCCAGGCTCAGGCTCTCGTTTCCATGGAAAGCGTAGAGCCCAGTCCTCCTTGCCTGCCCGCTCATCCCAGAACCAAGGGTCCCACTTCCACAGCTGGACCCTCCTCAGCTTGACTCCTTGCCAGACCCCCTCCTCTGGCCCAGGCCAGGAGGTGGTGATCAGAGTTCGGTTTGCCTTCCATTTGAGTCAGTGGAGAACCATAACGTCAGATGCTTGGATCCTGCAGATCGTAGAGAGCGATCATACACTGGAGCTCATTCAGCAACCTTCAGACACCCCTCCGCCACCCACAAATTGCTCCCCGGCTCATTTAGCTGTTGTCCGGAACGAGGTACTGACTCTTCTGCTCAAACAGGCAGTAGAATAGGTGCCAAAGTGATAGAGAAACCAGGGGTTCTAGTCGAGAGTCTTCCTGATTCCCAAGAAAACGGGAGATGTGAGGCCTGTTCTAGATCTCGGAGATCTTAATCTCTTCATCCAGTACAAAAAGTTCTGGATGGTAACTTTACCGAGTCTTTTGCCCCTCCTCAAAACCAGAGACTGGCTCTGCTCCCTGGATATGCAGGACGCCTATCTGTACATTGCGATTTTTCCTCCTCACAGGAGGTTTCTCCGCTTTGCCTTTCAGGGGAGCATTGTCAGTTCAGAGTATTGCCCTTTGTGCTATCCTCTGCACAGCGTGTCTTTATCGAGTACTTAACAGTGGTTGCAGCAACCCTCAGAACAGAGGATCTGTACATCTTTCCTTACCTGGATGACTGGCTTCTCAAGGCCCCATCCAGAGAACAGCTGTTACTGACTCTTGGACATACCCTCCAGCTCTTTCAGTCTCTGGGCATCATGGTCAGCCTGCCCAAGTCTGTTCTAATACTGTCCCAAAGATTACAGTACATTGGGGTGGTCCTGGATTCTGAGCAGGGGAAGGCCTTCTTGCCCCCAAAACAGGGCAGAATGTCTCATTGAGCAAGCTCAGGAGGTCGCTCAGTCGGTACATTCCTGCCAGACTGTACCTCAGGCTCCTGGGCCTAATGGCTGTGGCTGTTCCCACTGTTCCACATGCATACCCTTCAGTGGACTCTGAGTGCAGTGGAACCAATGTCTAGATGAGCTGGACCATCTAGTCCTGGTCTCATCTCCAGTATGTAAAGCATTGCAGTGGTGGATGGACCTCTCAAATCTTCTTCAAGGGGTCCCCTTCCAGTTCTCCTTCCCAAATCATATCCTGACTACGGATGCTTCGGGTCTGGGCTAGGGGCACACCTGGGTCCCTTTCATACCCAGGGCTTCTGTTGCCACCCTGCATATCAGTGTCCTGGAGATGAGGGCGGTGCTCTACGCCATGCAAGCATTTCAGGAGTACCTAGCCCCAGCCTACTTCTGGTGCAGTCAGAAAATCTGAGTGTTGTCTACTACTTCAGCAAGCAGGGTGAGACACACTCTTATCCCCTTTGCCGGGAAGCAATGCAAATGTGGTATTGGGCTCTGGACCACAGCCTGATTCTCTCTGCGGTCCTTGTGCCAGGCATGCTAAACACTCTAGTAGACAGACTCGGCAAGATTCAGTCCAGCATGCACGAATGGCAGCTTCTCCCATCTGTAGCAGAAGATCTCTTCGACAGATGGGGTTATCCCGAGTAGGACCATTTTGCATCCCCACACAACACAAAACTACCCAATTTTTGCTCGCTAGATCCAGGGCCTGGAGTTGTCTGGCGAGGCGCATTGTCCCTCTCTTGGAGCAGGAGGTTTCTGTATGCATTCCCTCTGTTTCCACTGATACAGAGGGTGCTGCACAAACTACAATTGGAGGGGGCCAGCATGATCTTGGTAGCTTCATTCTGGCCCTATGAGATATGGTTCCTGCTGCCTCAGCAGCTGGCAAAGGAGTCTTTGGTTCCCTGCCTCTCTGCAGGAACCTGCTGACCCAGAATCAGGGGACCTTGGTCCAGCCAAACCTCAGATCCCTCCATCTGCATGCGTGGCTCCTGAGGATGTAGCCATCGCCAGGTTCGGGGTTTCTAATAGGTAGCAGACATACTAGTGGCCACCCGCAGGCCCTCCACACATACCATTTATGCCATGAAGTGGAAGCAGTTTGCCATCTGGGCTGCCAAGCATTCCCTAGACCCTTTCACCTGTCATGTGAAGCATGTCCTGGACTACCTGATTTCTTTGTCTGACTCTGGTCTCCAGTATTCCTCCCTCAAGGTCCACCTTTCAGCCATTTCAGCTTTCCATGAACCTGTAGGTGACCGCACTGTTGCTTAGCTGGTTGTCTCCCACCTTTTCTTTAGGGGCATCCTGCATCTGAAACCACCAATCTGTTCCCCTGTCCCGGCTTGGGATTTGAATTTTATTTTGGAAAAGTTGACTGTCTCCTTTTGAACCGAGTAAGACTTGCACTCTCTCTCTTGGAAAGCGCTCTTTTAGTTGCCATTACTTCCACTCTAAGAATTTCAGAGCTTCCAGCTCTCTGGTATGAGGAGCCTTATTTGACTTTTCATAAATATAGGGTATCTTTGCACACCAATCCTAAGTTTCTGCCTAAGGTGGTTTCTGAGTTTACACTCAGTCTATCCACCTTCCTGTTTATTTTCCAGAGCATGCCAATCCAGGGGAAGCACTGCTCCATACCTTAGATGCACGCAGAACTTTGAAGTATTATCTGCTCAGGACTAAGGAGTCCAGAAAGTCTAAGCAGTTGTTTGTTTTGTTCGCCCCTGGTACAGAGGGTGCCTCTGTTTCTAAGCAATGCTTATCCAAATGGTTGGCAAATTGCATTGTGTTCTGCTATAACAAGTATGGCAAGGAGTTGCCTGGAGCTGTCAAAGCCCATTCCACCCAGAGGTATGGCTACCTCGGTGGCTTGCTTCAAAGGGGTCTTAGCTGCTGATATTTGTGCTCCTGCCACCTGGAGTACAGTCCACACTTTCACCAAGCATTACAGTCTGGACATTGCCTCAAGAGCCTGTGTTGATTTTGGCAGGGCTGTGCTGCAAGGGCTCCTGTCTCAAGTTTATGGAGTCCCTTGACAGGTTCAGTTTACAAAGTCTTCTGTCTTATGTTTATGGACATACTTGGCTAGGTAGCTTTTTTCAGTTCTCCTGTCTTTAAGTTTATGGAGACCCAGACTACCTGTTCTTCCTTTCGCTATTTGGTACTCGTTCCTGCAGTGCTATCTGATGACTGTGATACCCCCGAAGAAGCTAGAACAGTTTTGTAAGAACTTACCATAACATTAGATCTTCGAGGGGATCTCGGTCATCAGGTATGCTTTCCCTCCCACCGTCCCCCTTCTAGAGACTCCTGTTCAGGACCTGGCTATCTGTTGTTTCCATCCTTTTATCTAGAGCTGGGTCCCTCTGTCTCTTCTCGGTTCTTCAGGGTGTGAGCCTTGTTTCCTTTGTCTCTGGGGGGAAAGAACTGAGGAGGGAGCGGGGCCACCCATGCCTATATAGGGTGACATCAGCAGATGTCGACAGCGTGGACGACCCCAGTTCTACTGCTGAAAATCTTCCATGTAGATTCCCCATTCACCAACAGTAAAGCTTCTATGGTGGTACCGGTTTTATGTGATAACGGCAACTCCTAATGAATGCCGACAATAAAGAGCGAGACAAGAACCGCCTGACAGACTAAGGGCAACGGACAGTAGAGTGACCATTACAAATAGCGATGGTAGCTTACTGCATCTGAAACAAAGAAAATATATGCATTTCCCCAAAATAAAGATAATCAACTCCACGGGGGGCATGGACTTAGAGGAAAACATAAAGATTTAAAAAACAAAAATATTTCCTTTCCGGCCACTAGACCTGAACCCAGGTCACTCGTTTCAGGGGCGGTTGCGTATACCGCCACGCTACATGGCCAGCTCAGTGGTGCTAGCCCAACCATCATTCTATATCCTGCTCTAGCGAGTGTAGCTCCTTGCTACACTCGCTGTACAGGATATAGCAACTTCTTTCACCACTCGCTCTACTTCCAAGCACTATTATTGAGTCACTCAATAATATGCAGTCATGTACGGTGTTACCGGTGGTACCTAATGACTGAGATCCCCTCAAAGATCTACTGTTATGGTAAGTTCTTACGTAACTGTTCTGTCTGACTATATTGCAGCCATCAAATGGAATTTGATTTCCCTTACTGTAGGTAATAAGCCAACTTATCAAACTTTTAAGTCTGCTTTACTTGACTCTTATTTAAGTGTACTTGTTATCAATGCATTTTATACTATATGTGTTTATAATAATAGTATTGGGTCTGTAATAATGTAGCTGCCTTTTCATGTTTTGTTAAATGTTTTGTAACTTCATAGAAACAGACTTTTACTGCAGATAAGGACCGCTTGGCCCACCTAGTCTGCCCATTTCCCTATCTACTTCACTACAGTACGGCCCTGAAAACTGGCCTCACCTAGTGCCTCATCCTGGTGAAATTATAAAAATAAAATAAATAATAAACTTGGGGGGACAGTGAATGTGCTAGACTCTGTGCTGACTTTGTGCTGAAGACTACAATACACAGGGGTGGTATTGTACACAGAAAAGGGATGTGCCTTCCTGCCCCGGAACAGGGCTGACACTGATTTGCCAGGCACATTTTGTGCACAGGAGTCACTACGTTTCTGCCTGAACAATGTTGCATCTCTTGGGCCTCATGGCTGTGGCCATAGTGACTTTGCCACTGGCACAACTTCATATCCATATGCCACAGTGGACAATCGGGGTCCGATGGGATCAGTTGATGGACAAGTTAGAACAAATGGTTCTCGTCACGTTTCCACTGTGCAGAGTGTTATGGTGAAAGGACCATGAGAATTTACTGAAAGGCACTCTATTCCTTGTACCAGCTTCTGTACAGATCCTCACCACGGATGCCTCAAGCTCTGGCTGGGGTGCCCATCTCGGCCCTTACCAGCCATAAGGGTCATGAACCATAGTGGAGACAGAGTTGCATAACAATATCCTGGAAATGCAGACTGTACAGCCTCCAGGCTTTTCAGAATCATTTCTGCCCTGGTCCTCTGCTAATCCAGACAGAAGATGTCAGTGTGATGCATTACATCAACAAACAAGAGGGCACTCACTCCTATCCCCAATGCAGGGATACGATGAGAGTATGATACTGGTCTCTGTCTTACAACCTTCAGCTGTCTGCTGTGTTTCTTCCAGGTCTCCAAAACAACTTGGTAAACAGGTAAAGCAGGTCACAGTCAATGGTTCATGAATAGGAACTCCTGCCCCCACTGGTAAATTACCTCTTTTCAAGATGGGGTCATCCAGAGCTGGACCTTTTTTGTATCCCCACACAATGCAAAACTGCCATGTTTCTGCTCGCTCACACCACAGCCTGGAGTTTTTTTTGGTGAGACATGTTGTCCCTCTCTTGGATGGGGAAACCGCTGTACACATTCTCCCCCCCACCCCCCAATTCCTCTAATGCAGAGGTATCTGCTCAAGTTACGGGTGGAAAGTGCCACTCGTCCTCACTGCTTCATTCTGGCCTTATCAGATTTGGTTTCCATTCCTTCAGCATCGGGTGGTGGAACATCTTGTGCCTCTACCTCTGTGTCAGGGTCTGTTGCCACAGGACAAGGGGTTCCTGGTCCATCCAGACCTGAAATCCCTTGCATCTGAATGCATGGCTCCTGAAAACATAGCCATTGCATGTTATGGGTATCCCCTTAGATTGCTGATGTCCTGCTTGCAGCTATTATTCTTCTACCAGACATACTTATTCCCTGAAATGGAAAAGCGTTTCACTCTGTGGTCTGCTTCCCAGAATATGGAAAAATTTACATGTCCTGTAAATTCAGTTTTGGAATACTTGCTTTCCGTATCTGACTCAGGTCTGTAGTATTCCTCTCTTAAGTGCATTTGGTTGCTATAACAGCTTTGCAAGCCCAAATTGATAGTCGTACAATTGCCCAATCAAAGATGTCCTATACTTTTCTGAGAAATGTACTTCATATGAAACCTCCTATCTGTTATCCAGTCCTGTCCTGGGACTTAAATTTCATACTTGAGAAACTGATGCTGGCTCCCTTTGAGCCTGCCTTGAGTTGTGGTCTACATTTCCTGTCATGAAGACGTTATTTTTAGTTGCTATAACTTCTGCTCAGAGGATTCCCAAGCTTCAGGCTCTCATGGGTGAGTCTCCTTACGTGATTTTTCACAAAGACAGAGTCTCTTTGCATACGAATCCTAGGTTTCTACCAAAGGTGGTATCAGAATTTACACTGAACCAAAATATAAACCTTATTCATTATCCTGAGCATGCCAACCAGGGTGAGGCACTGCTGCATACTGCATACATAGAACACTGAGATACTGTGTTAATCGCACCAAGGACTGGAGCTAGTCCTCTCAGGTTTTTGTTTCATTCACCTCTGGAAGAGGGCGCTCCTGTGTCTAAATGATTCCTGTCTAAATGGCTGGCAAATTAATTTATGCTTTGTTATAAGAAGTACAGTAAGTAACTTCCTGGTGCTGTCACTCTGCAAGGGGTATGGCCACGTTGGTTGCTTTTTTCAAGAATGTCCCAGCTGCTGCTACTTGGAGCACTATACACACTATCACTAAATATTACAGTCTGGACATCATCAGTCATGGACGTGCTGGTTTTGGTCTTGCTGTGCTGCAAGACCTCCTGTTCTGACCATGTATCAGACTGTGCCATCCTCCCAGTTTACTTTGTACTGCTTTGGAGTCATTCCAAAGGTGCGGCCTAATGGAGGAAATATCTTCGATAAAGACAGAACAGTTATGTAAGAACTTACTATAATAGTACAGCCTTGAGGGAATCTCCTCCGTTAGGCCATGCCATATCCTCCCTTCTTCCCCCTTTCAGTATCCTGAGGGTTGTATCAGATGTTGTGCCTAAAGCCTTACTCCATGCATCATGTTTCTAGTCCCATGCCTCCCCCTGTTGCTTGGTACTGGTATAATCTCCTGGTTCCTCATGATTAGAGGCCCTCTAAGGCTGATCTCTGGTGGGGAACTGAGGAGTGATGGGGCCGCTCATGCAGTAGATGCATTGATACTGCACACCACGGTGGGCTGCCCCAGCCAGCAAAAAGTCTTTGTGTGGTCCTGATGCTGACAGCTTACAGTTCCAGAGGTGTGGCCTAATGGAGGAGATTCTGTGGAAGACCCACTGTTATAATACGTTCTTACATAACTGTTCTTTACCGTCAGTGGCTTCGCTGGTAGCACTCTCGCCTCTGGGCTAGGAAGACCTGATAGTCATGGGTTCAGGTTGCGCACCAGACACTTGAGTTTATACCTAATCCTGACATGGCAGTGCTGCACTATTAGAGGTGTCATCTTATTTATTTGATCTTGGATTTACATACCTTTGAGCTAGAAGCTCATTTACAAAGGTGCCACGTCTAATGAGAAAAAACAGAAATACCATACAAGACATAACCATGTATACAGTATCTAAGAAGTCTTAGTTGCATTGTTTTGAAGAGGTTTAGCAAACATGTTAGAAAAAAGTTTTTGTCTAAGTGCAGTACATGCGGTTCAGGTGTAGTTATGGCTGTTGGCTGAGCAGAGTGGACATTTGCAGATGAAGAGATAGATTAGCATGGGCTAGAAGAATTACAAGGATAGGACAAAGGACATTCAGAGGGATAGAGATGAGAGGCTGGTTGCAGTTTCAATGGCTATGTATTAGCGGGCTAGGAGGATTACAAGTATAGGACAGAGGACATTCGGAGGGAGAGAGTTGAGAGGCCGGTTGTACAAGGATAGGACAGAGGACATTTGAATGGATAGAGATGAGAGGCCGGTTGCAGTTTCAGTGGCTATGTACTGAAGTTGATGGGGGGGGAATGGGACCGTGTGGTAGTATGGTCCTTGGGAGATGGAGTGAAGTGAGGAAGGGAAGTCTGCAGGCGGTAGTGAGGTGGCGGGTAGGTGTTGAGTTGGGGGGTGGATTTCCAGTTGGTAGGCGGGGGGAGCAGTAAAGTGTGAAACAGTAAGTGCAAAGGTAGAACGTGGTTTTCACTTTCCACTGGGATGTTAAACCTAGAGTTTGTCTGCCCTTCTCTTCTTACTGCCCAGTTGGAAGTTAAAGATCCCAGGGCACTTTTCAAATCCCAGGATTCCTGGCCAGCATTAACCCTTTTAATAACACAGGCTCTTTTTCTTTTATTTTTTTTTAATAATTTTGTCACTGTTGGTTCCAGCTGATCCCTCACAAAGATTGGGCCTCCACATTGGCACCCTTCCGCCATTTGGGAGGGCAGGTGAGCTGTGACATTCTCAGCCCATGCCATTGCTGCCCCTTGTTTGGTCCTCATGTGATATGCAAATGCTGGTGGCCATCACCCACACTATTCTCCATTAAGTGCTCGGCCACGTGCTGGCTGCAGCGTGGGATTCCATAGATCGTACAGTAATCCCAGTGTCTGAAGTGGCAGCGCAACATGCTGACTGACTCCATAACTCAGTGCCAGGTCAGTGAGCCATTCAGTCACACCCACACAGACATACAGTCTGTAATGCTGTCAGTCGCTCTCCTTTCACCAGCACTAAATTCTGTGGGGAAGCCAGTGCTGTTTACCAGTGCTGTATCTGTTCTGTGAATAAAAAGAGTGCTCTGGGCTCCACTGTGTTAAAGTGCTAGTGTACTGCCTGCAATTAATATTGACTTTGTAAAGTAATAAACTGTGAAGCACTCATTCTTGTTTCCTCAGGCACTACCCACAGTTATAACCTGTATTTTCAGTTATGTGTTTATTAAAAGCTTAACCACTGCTGCTTGGTCTCAATATATATGACATAATATGTTTATTAACTGTCTCAATACGTATGACATAATGTTTAACTGTTGACAGTATCAATTTGTCTCGATTATAATCTTATGTGCTGTTTGTTCTGTTGCTTGTTTAGCCTTATCTGCACATCCACTGAAGTTACAGCCCTATTGTCTCTACTGTATTGTATTTTAGTACCATTTAGAATTTTTACACACTTTCAGCTCTTATTTGAACTTTCAAAGTGCATGTCTGCTGTTATCCTGTTGGCATAAGAAGCACTAAGAAATGCATCAGTGACACAGGATGTATGTAGTTTTGCTAATTTTTGATTTCTTGAGGTAAAATTTATTCTTGAGTGGTCCGTCTTGGTAGTCTGCCACCAATGCTCACACGCGTCCATGAGCACCAGACCATGCCAAGCCTCGGGTAAACTCATTCATGGACAAGTTCTGATTTTTTTTTTCTCTCTATTCAGTAAACACACTGCCTGGTACAGTACTATGGACACTGTTGAAGAGTTTAAAGTTAATCCGATATAAAAACAAGTGCTCTAATCTGTTGCAATCCATGTTTGAAAGGTGAAGCCGTGGCTCTGGGTATGTGCATTAATAGTTTAAGCCATGGCTCTAGGCATGGGCATTAATATGCAAGCCCAGAGCCACAGCTTCAACTTTCAAACACAGAGTGCAACAGGTTAGAGTGCTTGTTTTTAGACTGGATTAACTTTAAACTCTTCAACAGTGTCCATAGTGCCAGGCAGTGTGTTTATTGAATAGAGAGAAAAAAAATCGAAACATGTCCATAAACGAGTTTACCCGAGGCTTGGCGTGGTCTGGTGCTCTTGGATGCATGAGGGCATCTGCAGCTGGCTATCAAGGTGGACCACTCAGGAATGAATTTTAGCTCAAAAAATTACAAATTAGCAAAACTGCATACATCCTGTGGCACTGATGCATTTCTTAGTGCTTCTTATGCCAACAAGGTAACTGCAGACATGCACTCTGAAAGTTCAAATAAGAGCTGACAGTGTCCCTTTAATAAGAATAATTGCTAACAAAAAAAAAGTAGTAAACTATTACTTCCTATATCAGAAGTATTGTTTTTCATTTCCCTTTTTGCTAAGTAGAAGATTTTCTACCTGATGGTAGTTGGTGTGATGTGTGCAACGGTACACTACCTGGAGGCTGGCATAGCTAATTCTATTCCTCCTCATATATCATCAGCCCTATGACCTCACTTAGTGCGACATCATGACTGATCAACAGTCACTCGCTGTAAGATCCAACACTTGTCATGTCACAATAAGTGCTGTCTCAGTGCTGATGAAGTATGAAGCAGAATAGCTTTTAGATACGTCAGTCTCCAGGTAAAATGCTGCTCTTTACATCACACCTAATATTATCAGGTGGAGAACCTTCTGAAGAGCAGATGGAAAAAGAAAAATACTTCCGAAATAAAATGTAACAACTGACTACTTTTAAAAATTAATAGCATTGTGTCGGCTGTTTCTGGCACTACTGGCCCTTTAAGTCCTCAGAAAATAAATTGCACATGATGCTTGCTGTTGCCACAAGCCATAACCTCTTTCTGTCTCTTCCATCCTTGTCTGTTTTTTCCCCTCAGCCATATGTGTGGATGGAACGTTTCACAAGTACGTCTTCACCCCGGATGGGAATTGTAACCGGGAGGCTTTTGACGTCTATCTAGACATATGCGATGATGATGACTTTTGAACACAGACTGATGTTTGCACCTACAGCAGCCTGGAATTCAGAGCCTTGCAGTTCCCTCACCAAAGCAGGAAGCCATCTGTAATGTGGAGTTGTCTTCTGGGGGGACTCTGTCCAAGTGTAATTATAGATGTGATTATGGCAGGTGGCAGGCAGCTGCCTCAGCAGAGCTCTGGATGAAACGCAGAGGCACTTTTGTAGTACCAAATCATGGCGATTTTACTTTGCCAAACTGAAGACTTAAAAAACACTGTTAATTTAACAAAAACAAAACGACTTTCTGTTAAGACTATGATGGGAGTCAGGTGACCAAGGAACTGGTTTCCTGTATTTTTCACATTTCTTGCACTCAGCTTGGGACCTGACCAAAAATCTGATTGGTCTGGACCTTGAAGATGCATGCAGCAACTAACTGTACCAACAAACCGTTACAAAGGGCACTGTTCCCCGTCACTACACTGTTGAGCAGCTTGAAACCAATGCTTTCTTGGCCAATGCAGAATTAGGCAGTGTGGGCCAGTGGTTACAGCAGTGAGCAAAACTAGGTGATCCCAGATTCTAAACACACAGCTAGCATACCATGTGACCACTCACTTGACCTTGCACTTCAGTCCCCCCCCAGCTCTAAAACTGGGGTAGAAGAATCCCTTTCTACTGTAAACGTGTTTTGGCATTTTAGTTGTGCTGTCTTACAAAGCACCTAGTTACAGTATAGATTATCTCTTTAGTTAACAGACATGGTAGGGTGGGGGAGGGGTCTCATGCTTCACAATGACTTATTCACCCCCATGCAATAAACATGAAATGCATGGACAGGACCTAGAATCCCACTCTGGCGCTGATGGGCAGAGTGCATTTCGGAGGCACACGACACATGGGATGGGATGAGCCTGGCATTTACGCATTCTATGCTGGATGATTACAGGACAGCTTTACTGTGGGCTGTGAAGGCAGCTGCTCACACACCCTTCTGGTAGAAGTGTTGCAGCTATGGCAATCCTTGTTGTCAGGAATATGGAGAGAAATTAGATTATAGATCAGGGGAGCGCTCCTGACCAATCGGAGCACTCCTTTCCTCTGCGGGAGACACTTTTATTCTATGAAGAGTGCCTCACGCATAGCTGCCCTGGAAATTGGCACATTCAGGTAAGGTTGAAAAAAAATGTAATATATTATTGATCAAGTTCGAGCGATAACGTTTTAATATTGGGGCCCGCCCACAGGCACAGCGGTAGCGTTGCTGCTGGCGACGCCAATGACCCAGGTTCGGGAATTAGCTTGGATAGTTGGAGGGCTGGCTGGGGGAGGAGGATTGAGCATCCTATGGACTGCTCTCCTTCAGGGGGAGGGGGGGAGTCACCGGTGCTTGGGTGACCCCATGCAGCAGCTAGGGGTTTGGCAGATGGGACTGTATCTGTGGGGAGGCATATCAGACATTTAGCGAGCCACCCTAATGTCTTTGCATGACATGCCTCCCGGGAAGGAAAAACACATAAAACCCAGCGGTTCTGCCTCCACAGGATCGCGTCCACCCACACGTACCAGACACCACGCCACCCCCAGGCTCTCGCTCCTGTGCTATGGACCAGTGTCCATCGGGGGTCCTGCCCCTGGGGGTCAGGGGTGTTCGGGAGTAGGGTCAGTCCTGGGGTGGGGGTGCGGGGTGGAGCGGAGCATGCTCAGACTGATGGGCCGATGGACACAGAGCCCAGCAAAAAATAAATAATACGTTAATACCACCACTGAGACCACTCTTGCAACCGTAAGAGTTATCTCGCTTACATTTTTAGGGTATCGAACCACTCACCTTCAGTTTGCGGTTCTCATACCCTACCAGTCTTATAATCATAGGAATGGTGTTGGCGACATTATTAATACACAAATTAAATCTGCAAGGACATGTACCAAGTCCATATTTTAATATAATTAACTACTTCATCCCCATTTCATACTTTGCTGGGATGTGGGGTTCTCTGTGCTCGGATTTTTAACATCTTGAGTTAACCAAACCTACATTGAACTTATGAGTGGTGTAGGCTTTATAGCTAGTTTCTGCATATATGGAGACCAAGGAGGACCCCTTGGCATTCACCTGGACTCCCACCAACCTTGCACTGTGCACTTCAGTTCTGGCAACTCCATGGAGCTAAGCAGGCATCAGTCCGGTCCCATGAGGAGAGGTGTGACAGTCATCCACATTATTAACAAAATCACTCTTAAGTGGCATTAGGTGGGGGCAGATGTTACGATGAGAGAAGTAGAACCTGGCGATAAATACTTGTGTACCCATTACTGCAGCATTTTTTGGGAGTCATGAGCACACCCCCTCCCCCCAGAAGCCTTCCAGCCTGTGCCCAGCCCTTCTTCTTGTCATGGAGAACTGAGGGGCACAGGCCAGTTCCCTAAGGGGTATAGCAGCCCCCTCCATGGACGACCATATCCCATGTTCCCTTGTACGTGCATTGTACTGGATCCACCATGTACCAGGAATGGGTTTCTGACTGGAAGCCCAGTTCATACAATTCCATCCCCGTGGCAACACCCCAGCCGCTTTAGTGAGGTACATAGGGGGGTGTAGGGGATAGTGCATGCCCCAGTACACTGCACATCATCACTGTGATTTGTGTATTTACTGATTCCAATAAGGAATCCAGCCGTATGAGGTTTGATATTACTAAATGAGTATTTCTGCCATCTGAAAGGAAGAGGGTTTGATTTTGACTTGTGGACTCTGGTGAAAATCCCTGTACCTATAGCCTTGAGCTACACAGCATTCGAAAAGAGAAACAGAGGAGTGACTGAAAAAAGAAATATGAGTCACACATTGGGTGTGACTTGGACCAGACTTGGGCAACACTTGACTTTTTTGGAAGTAGCTTAAAACATTTTGAGTGCAGTATTTCATGGCTCAGTTCATTAAAGTTATTAACATGCCTTCTGCCACCCCTAGCTTATCTCAAAGGATGAAACCTAGGTTGAATAATAACCGGGGGGGGGGGGTGCTAACAGCTAGGCACTATTGAAGCCCTGTGAGTAGTTTGCAGAAGGGTAGGACTGCATAAGGAATAACCTTGTCTGCTTTGTGTGTGATCTTGGAAACTGGTTTGGAGTTTAAAAGCAGAGTCTGAACATTGGGTCCATGTAGAGTTTTCCAGTTGTGGCCAGCTCAGCAGTGTTAGAAGCCAGCCCTGCTAACTGCCCTGCATGGTTATTAACCAACCTGACTATCAGTTCAGCAGGGTTAGTAGCCACCAGACTAACAGTTCTGGGTTGATAACCAATCTGGCTAACATTTCTACAGGAATAGTAGCCAACCCAGCTAACAATTCAGTAGCGTTAGGAAGCCAGCAAGGCAAATAAGGGAAAGGGAGAAATTGTTTAACCAGGAAAGGCACGCTAAGCTTGTTTCCAGGTATGACCTGGGAGCACAAGAAAGTTAAGTGACTTGCTCAGGGTTACATTGTATGCAAGTGAGGGCTAATGGGATTCAAACCCAGGTCTCCAGGTTTGCAGCTCAGTGCCCTTAACCACTATGCTGTACTGCCTCCTTTACTAACTTAATTTACTAACTTTAATAACTGTTCAGCAAGGTTAGTTGTCAGGCTGGTTAATTGTTCAGTATATTAAAGGGGACAGGAAACTTGTGCCAACTGGCAGCTGTTTATAAAGTTCTTATTCTCAGAAACAATCTGCGTTAGCCTAAATTATCCAGATTTAATTGTACCCAAATAACAAGTGATATGAAAAACTTCATTTTGCATTTTTTGGTTTTATGGGCAGCATTCTGTTACAGTTCTCTTCATGCAACCAATAACTTGGAGTTTTTACTATGTCATAGTTTGTGCACAGAATGCTAATTACAAACTGCTGACCTATCAGAACTATGCTTAGAGTGCTATACAGAAACTATGACACAGTTAAAAATCCCAATTATTGGTTCCATAAAGAGAACTGTATCAGAATGCTACCCATGAAAACAAAACAATGCAAAAAATAGTTTTTCATATCACTTTTTATTTAGGTACAGTTAAATGTGGATAATTTAGACGAATGCATATCATTTCTGAGAATAAAAACTTTATAAACAGCTGCAATTTAGAAATGATTTCCTGTCCTCTTTAAGCAGCCAGCCAGGCTAACTCTTCAGCAGTGTTAGTAGCTAGCCAGGCTCACAGTTCAGCAGGGTTATAAGCCATCTAGGAGAACAGCACAAATGGATGCAGGCAACTCGTGCCATCTCTCAGTGGTTTGCTAATCAAAAGGCTGCTTCCCTTCACAGCAGGTTTAACAGAAAACCACCTGACTTACAGTAGAGAGCTATGTTCCTGTTTCCTGGTGTGCTGCACATTTATGTACTGTACTTACTATGTGTTGACCCAGTAAAATCTATTCTTCTCTCCAGTGAGTCTCAGATTCTATGAAAAAGGCCTCTAACTCTGTGGAAAATCGGCTACAGTAGTTTACTGTAAGCGCTGCTTTGGCAGCCTTGAACTGCTGCTGTTTTTGAGCCCCACCCATGGCAACATAATGTAGGTCTTGTATTGTAGCCCTTTTCCACAACTATAATGGGAGTCATTATAGCCTAGAGGGTTAAAGCACCAGGCTGAGAACCTGGACAGCCACCATACCTAGGTCTGAAACCCACAGCTACCCCCTGTATACTGTGTGACTTTGAGCAAGTCGCTTAACCTCCTTGTGCTTCCAGGACTCACCTGGAAAGAGACTTCAGCTTAGTGTGCCTTTCCCTGCACAAAAAAAATCCAAATTAACTAAATAAAATAAATGAAGTGGCATGTACAGCAGCAGTGTGGAACTTGCATTACTTATGGATAAATATTGAGCAGTGTCCAGAGAAAGCCCATGCCCTCTCACTCCAGCCTTTAAGCATCATAGTAGTGGTCGCATTTCTGCAGTTTCCTCAGCATCAAGGAACACTTTTCCTGAAACCAGATATGCTCCCCTGCCCCAAGTATGTTTCCCTTTTCCTACTGTGATCTGTGCAAGGTTATGCACTTAGACCGATGGGCTGTTTATAAGATGGGGTGGGGGGGGGGCTTACAGTCACTAAGCAAGAAAGAGACCTAGGGTCATCATATCTGTTGACCTCAAGGTAGCTGGGTAGAGGGACAAAATGGGGGGGAGGCTAGCAGGATGCTGGGGTGCATTGGGAGAGGGATTTCTAGCAGGAGGAGGGAGGTGGTGGTAGTGCCATTGTGTCACTCACTGGTGAGGCCTCACCTGGAGTACTGTGTCCAGTTCTGGAGGCCGCACCTCCACAAGGAGATTGAAAGGGTAGAGGCGGTACAGAGGAGGGAGACCAAAATGGTGAGGGGGTTGCACAAGAAGCCATTTGAGGAAAGGCTGCAGGAACTCAATGTGTACTCCCTAGAAAGAGGGGACATGATTGAGACCCACAGGTACATCACAGGAGTGAACAGGGTGCAGGTGGGGGGGGGGTGTCTATTTCAGAGAAGTGAAGGCACCAGAACAAGCGGGCATACAGTGACGCTAAGAAGGGGAAGTTTAGGAGAGATGTGCAGAAATAATTCTTCAGGGAAAGGGTGGCGGGTGACTAGAACAGCCCACTAGAGGAGGTCGTGGGGACAAAGACTGTGGGAAGCTTCAAGCATGCGTGGGATAGTCACGGGCATATTAGGTGGAGGAATGGGGGGGGGTGTCACCTATGACCAACTAAGGTCAATGATGACAGACTAGGCAGGGACAAGGGGCAGACTGGATGGACCTAAAGGTCCTTTTCTGCCAACAGAAATCTGTGTTTTTGTGTGGAACCAGGGCAGGTATGTTTGCTGTCTGTTCCCTTCTTCTGCAAGAGCCAAACATCTTACCTCCACTACACACTTGCGATACATCCCTCCAGTATGGGACAAATCAGTTTGTGAACTAGTGGTCAGTTTGGCTACAAGTTTTCAATATTAAATAGCCAAATCAGTATTTTTAGTGGCCATCCTTTATAAGGGCTCAAAAGCCAGTTGACCGGTAATTTTTAAAATCTGGTAGCCAAGGCAACTGGCTACTTGATTTGTCCCATCCTGCACCCCTCAATGGTTTTAGGGTGGTAAACATGCAGCAGGCTTGCCATCTGGCTAGTACCAGATGCCGCATTCTGATAACATTGGTCATATGTCATTTGATCAGTGTGAAAGCCAATGACTGGAGCTGGGAGTGGTCAGTGTATGGTGATGTAAGTTTGTGGTGAAAATTAAACCATCCATTTTAAAGGGTCTTGATCTTTAGTTCATTGCTTTGCAAAGTACACCATGTCATGATTTGTGCTGTCTGTCTTGTTTCTTATTTATACTAAGTAGGGGGGTTACTGCTGATGTAAAATGGTGCAGTTTTCTGCATGATGTTCTCCGTCCTCCACTTAGAATGCACTGCCCTGTGGCAATGGCAGAACAGGTTGTGCTCCCATGCAGGAGATCCTGGTTCACATCCCAGACCTTTGTTGTATTTCCCCTGAAAAAGCGTAGTGTGCACTGCAGAGGTAGCATGTTCAGAATACTGAGGAAGGGAGAGACTCATCGCGTTCTCAGCATGCCTCCTGCTGGCCAAAGAGGAACCTAGACATTGTGGGTGACCTTGCAACATCGGGTCCTCCTGCACAGGCCGGTGTCAGTGAGTGGGTTTAGGTCATACCACTGGGGGTGGGGGAGGACAGGATGATAAACGGAACAAAATGACTTAGGCAAGAGTTGCAGGATGGTGCTGTCCAATTTCCATGCTGATAAGTGAAGGTCACTGACCTTGAGGGACACTTCCTGTGTGCCGTCTGGATCCTGATGGAGGTTAAGTCCCACTACGGGGGGTGATGCCGCATGAATACTCTTCATGGGAACTAGGGGTGGCATCAGAGAAATCTGCCATAGGTTCAGGGCTGAAGCTTGAGTGGGACTGGCCTGGGGCAGTTTCTGCTGTTACCTGGACAGGAGGGGTAAAATGTGAATTGCAAATAAATATTTAGAGCTTCATCCCTGTCTTTCTAAGTTAGAATGCCTAGCTGTTAACCTGCAGACCCAAGTTTCATTCCTCCCAACGCCATAGTCAGTTACCTTGTTTACAAACACATAGGAATCATAATTACCCTCTGCTTTCTGTGGCATTGATGCAGTAATCCTCAATTCAAAGCTTATAAACCCATTTAGATTTGGATTTCTTTTGGATTTTAACCATAATCAAGTGCAGTATTTCAAGTGTAATAATTATTTAAATATGGTTACACTGCACGTGTAAACCTGATTGGGAATTTATTCTGCTATTTTTCCAGTTAAAATGGCAGCAAATGGAATGCAGTAGGATCAAGTCCTTCGTTGCCATAGGTTTACAGTATGTGAAAATCAATCAGTTTGTTAATTGAGTCAGTTCATTCTCATATACAGATTTTTCTCCTTGACCCTGCCATTGTTCAGGGATATACCCTGTAATCAGGGATACACCCTGTTCAGGTGATTTTGCTGTCATTCAGATGGTAGGGAGGGCAGATTTTAAAAAGGTAGGCAAATGCCTCAGGGATGACCTGACAGGGAGGGATGACCTGGGTGTGGTGGCGCAACAGTGTGTAAAGCTAAAAAGGGCCATAGTAAAGGCAGCAAACTTCTGCGTCAAGCAAATGAGCAAAAGCAAGAGGAAAAAGACCGCAGTGGTTCTCGAAAGAGGGTGGCAGAAAAGGTAAAGGCTAAAAGGGTAGCATTCAGCAGGTATAAGGAGACACAGAGGGAGGAGGATAGGGAGGTGTATCTGGGAAACAGGAAAGCAGGGAGAGCAGTGAGGAGTGCGAAGGCACAAACTGAAGAGAGAATAACCCAGGTGCTGACGCAGGGGAACAAGACATTTCTTAGGTATGTAAGCGAAAGTTGGAAGACCAGGGGTGGGATTGTAAGATTAAAAAGGGAAGAGGGGAACTGTGCAAAGGGGTACCAGGAAAAGGCAAACATCCTGTACAAATACTTTTCTTCAGTGTTCACAGAAGAAGGAGATGGGGAAGGGCCACAAAAAAGTAACGGGAGCATAGGAGGGAAGGAGGTGGACACTTGTCCGTTTTCAGAGGAGAGTGTCCTGAAGGGACTCAATAATCTGAAAGTGGGCAAAGCAATGCGGCCAGATGGGGTGTATCCAAGGCTACTGAAGCTCAGGGAGGTACTGACTGCACCTCTAACAGTCCCATTTAACAGCTGATTGGAAACAGATGTGGTTCTGAGGGATTGTAGGAGGGCAGATGTAGTCCATGTCACAAAAGTGGCAGGAAAGAAGCTGGCAATTAAAGGCCAGTCAGCCTGACTTAGGTGGTGGGAAAGTTAATGGGGTCACTGCTGAAGGAAAGGATTGTGGAATATCTTGAACCCAGTGGGTTACGAGACCTGAGGCATCATGGATTCACAGGGGGAGGTCACGTCAAACGAATCTGATAGATTTCCTTGACTGGGTGACCAAGGAATTGGATGAGGGTATAGCAGTGGACTTGGCCTACCTAGGTTTCCGTAAGGCTTTTGACACCGTTCCACATAGGAGGTTAGTAAGCAAGCTGGGTAGCTTAGGAGTGGGTCCAACTCAGAAGAAGGAAGGGTAACCAGTGGGGTGCTTCAGGGATCAGTGCTGGGACCGGTCCTCTTTTTTTTTTTTTTTTTTTTTTTTTTTTTAACACTATATGTTTATTGAAATATCTGCAAAACATAAAGTTGGGTTCCTGATACAACACATAAGGATAGACATTTTTCCACTGAGGGCGCCGCTCCTCTTAGTACACTCAAGGGTTAATCTAAAAAATATAAAGCGTACTGCATCTGTAAGATACGTCCTTGGGAGGGTTCTACCAAAACCACAATTCTTAATGGAAAAGTACTCCGTAGTAGTCCAGCTGCTGAGTTATTGAGTCCATGAGCTGCATACTGTATGTTGTCAAACAGAAAAATTGTAAACATTTAAGTCTGGGAAGTCTCAGGTTCCTACTAGGAACAGATTCATACATGCTTGTAACCTGTATTAAAGCCTATAGGGCTAATAACAGAAGAAGCTTTGCGGCTAAACGGTTATAAGTGCCATATCTTTCATAGATTTATAAACAACATCTAGCATATCAGTTATAAAGAGGAAAGATTAGATCAGTTGGCAAATTAAGGCAAGCCTCTAATTGCTTTTAACACTAGAAACTGCCTCTCAAAATATAACAAACTTTTGTAGAAAAATAGTGGCAGTGTCCCAACTGAGCTGTTATATTGCAAACCTGAAAAGCAGTACTACAAAGTCCTCAAGTAGCGTCTCCATCAGAGTCGGTATCTTCTGCTCTAGATGGACAAGCTGGAGCATTCCTCTGGGCCCATTTCAGCATTTCTGCTGGGTCCAAAAATATGAAGATCTTTCCCTGATGAGCGATGTGCAAGCGGGCTGGGAAATTCATGCCATGTGGAATCCCGGCCCCTCGCAGCACCGCACGGACCCCACCAAAGCGTTTTTTCTTCATCCATGTAGTGTAACTCAAGTCCGAATACAAATTCACCGGCTGTCCGTCGCAAAGCAAGATTCAAGCAACATGAAGTCTTGCTGTATTCTGACTATATGCAGTTAGCCCTAGCACTTGAACTGCTCTGGAGAGTAAAGGGTTAACTCTATGCCAAGGCATAGAACATTGAGCTCGAGCTCTGTTTTCAAACCTCTGTCTGTGGTACTCTGAAGTGTAACCATCAGATTTCTTACTCCGCCTAACTCTGAAGTCGCTCTGGAGATCCCTCCTGCGCTTCAGTTCAGTTATAGTTTGAATTGGTCATTTTTTTCAACCGCAGTTCTTATTTTATCAGTATTCTTACCTCTGTCTCGGTAACAGTAAGTGGTAGTAGTAGGTAGTGGTAATTTTGTTGAATTTGTTAGAAATTGTTTTGTCTTCGGTTCTTTTCCGGTCAGTCCGGTTCAGAACCGAAATCTATTGTAATTTGTGTTTTACTGTATACATTATTGTGGTTTTCTGGTACTTATCGGTTCCTAAAAAAATCCGGATTTTTGTGGGATTTTTTTAACCGACCCGTGACACGGTTAGAACTGATAAGTGTTAGTTGCCTGGCTTAGCTCTGACAAGGGTGACTTTTTCTTGTTTTCGGCATGTCTGAGAAACCCAAAAAGGAAACCGGTCCCACTGGGTTTCAGCACTGTTCCAAGTGTGGGGAGGCCTTTGCTAAGGCTGATCCCCACCTCATATGTGTGTATTGTCTGGTGTTTGACCACCTTAAGGAAGACTGCCAAATTTATAAGAATTTTCTCAAAGCCACTCTTGAAAAACGTCTGAGTAGGCTGAAGGAAAGGGAGGCCAAGAAGTCCGCTGACCCGGATGACCAGTCCGGTTCAGTTACGACCAAATCTGAAGAGGTGCCCACTGACCTGGGCGATACCTCTTCGGGCAAAAGGAGAGCCGACTCTGCGGAGTTGGTTCTGACTAACAGAAAAAGAAAATCAGCTGGTTTGGATCAGAAACCCCATGTTCTGACCGCTGAGGAGATAGTGAAAGCGATTACAGTAGCGCAATCGCTTTGCCTGGTTCCGACCAAACCGACATCGGTTCAAATGCAATCCGTTCAATCGGAAGTTGTTGCCTCTGACATTGATCCAGAGGCATATTATGAGGGCGATTGGGAGGAGGAAGAAGATGATGAAGAAGGAGAGTTTGTAGGCCTAGATGAGCCAGTAGAGCCTGACATCTCCCCAGACAGGCCTTCCAATGTTTCCCCTCCCAGGCTTTCTGAATCCCCCTCCCACTTCTTGTTTTCCAAGAAGGTGGCTGAGACTCTTCAGCTTCCTATAGAAGAGGCGGATCAGGATCAGGAGGAACCTGATTATGTGGAAATGATGGATGTTCCAGAGTCAAAGAGAGTGTCTATCCCTTTGCACAACTCCCTGGGGAAACAGACACAGAAAATCATGCAATTTCCCACATGCATTCCTCCTGTGGATAAAAGAATGGACAGGAGGTATGCCTTATCAAGTCCTGGTACGGAATTCCTTTCAGCACATTGCAGCCATGTTGGGGTAGTGCAAGCTGCAGCCTGTGACAAGGCTAATATTCTCCTGGCATCTCACCCCCCAGATAAGGATTCCAGGAAAGTGGACGCCATGGCTAAGAAACGGTACGTGGCATCCTCTTTGGGGCTCAGGCAATCAAATTATATGGCATATACAGCCAGATACCAGAAATCTATGTGGGATACGGTTCTGGAGCTGGCTAAGAATGCCCCTTCCCAGCCAGCCAAGGAGCTGGAGCAGGTGGCTGTAAATGGTATAGAGGCATCCAAAGTACAATTTCATGCTGCTGTGGACTCGAATGATGTGCACTCTAGAGTCATGGCTACATCTATGTCCATGGGGAGGTTTGCTTGGCTTAGACGTACCAATCTTTCGCAGGATACCCAGACTAAGGCCATGGATTTTCCTGTAACTGGTAATTCTCTGGTGAGCAAACAGAGAACTAAATGAAGAAGATGGATGAATATAGGACCACCTATAGGAGTGCTTCAGCCAGGGAAAAGCAGGCCACTCCTCAGAGGCAACAGTTTAGGGCTGGCAGGGGCAGGCCTTTTCAAATGCCTTTCTACCAAGCTCAGGCCTCCTCTTCTTTCCAGCAGAGGGGGGTTCTTTAGGGGAAGAGGCAGGTGTGGGATGACCAGGACTCCATCATCCACACAGTTTAAGCCCCCTGCCAAACAGACCCTGAGGTGTCAGTCAGGGTCACCTCCCCAGTTCCAGTAGGGGGCAGGCTGGCTCACTATTCCCAGGCCTGGGAGTCTATTACTTCAGACAGGTGGGTCCTGGAAGTAGTGAGCTGAGGACTTGCTCTCAGTTTCAAAAGGTTCCCAAAAATGAGAGCAAGGTCATTCAGCCCTCCCTCTCCCTTGGAGACAAAGGCCTTAGAGGCAGAAGTCTCCTCTCTTCTGCTTCTGCAAGCAGTAGAGAAGGTACCTCTTTGTCATAGAGGGAAAGGACTGTATTCCAGATACTTCCTTACCCCCAAAAAAGATGAGAGTGGCGACCCATCCTAGATTTAAGGTACCTGAACAAACATTTAACAAAACCAAAATTCAAGATGGTGACTCTGGGAGTAATTCTTCCCTCTCTGAGACCAGGAGACTGGCTAACCTCTCTGGATCTCAAGGATGCCTACTTCCACATACCTGTCAGACATCCCCACAGAAAGTACCTCCGGTTCGAGTTGCCCCCAGGCCATTACCAGTTCTGAGCTATGACTTTTGGCCCTAACATCTGCCCCAAGGGGTGTTCACCAAGTGTCTTGCAGTAGTGGTGGCATTCATCAGGAGACAAGGTATCCTTCTGTTCCCATACCTGGACGACTGGCTCCTAGTGGGCTAATCCTAAGACCAAATCAAGTCAGCCTTAGAGGTCACTCAAAAACTTCTGGACTCCTTGGGCTTCATTCTGAACCTAGAAAAGTCTGTTCTGGAACCAGCCCAGCTTCTCACTTTCATAGGGGTGGAACTAGACACTATTCAGGCAAAAGCATTTCTCCCTCTCTCAAGGGTTCAGTCCCTTGTCACTGTGGCTTCCTCTTTTCATCCTCTAGTTTCTCGTCCAGCCAGACACTTTCTACAGTTGCTGGATCACATGGCAGTATCCACAGCAGTGGTCCAGGGAGCAAGGTTTCAGATGAGATATTCAGTTTCATCTCAGATCTTATTGGTCTCAGAAAAAAGGCCCTCTCTCCAAATTGGTTCCAGTGTCTCAGACTCTAGTTCAGGCCCTCCAGTGGTGGCTGGAGGAGTACAATCTTCGACAAGGTGTCCCCTTTTTCAGTCAGGCTCCTTCAGTGATTCTCACCACAGATGCCTCTCTACTAGGTTGGGGGGGCTCATCTAGATCAGCATACATCTCAGGGAACCTGGTCTCACCAGGAGTCCCTTCTACACATAGACCTTCTTGAGCTAAAAGTCGTCTTTCTAGCCCTTCAGGCATTCTCAACTGCTGTTCAGGAGAAAGTGCTGCAGATCAGGACAGACAATACCACAACCATGTGGTACATCAGCAAACAGGGAGGCACTCGGTCCTCTGCCTTGTGCACAGAGGCCATGAAGATATGGTCTCTAGCTTATTCCCTTCAGGCTTCCCTGATGGTTGTGCACCTTCCAGGGAAGGACAACATTCTAACAGATGCTCTCAGCAGGATTTCTCAGGGTCACCACGAATGGACCCTGGACCCTCTAATTCTTCAGGTCATTTTCAAAAGGTGGGGCACTCCAGAGATAGATCTCTTTGCAGCCCTGGACAATCACCAGCTCCCTCTGTTTTGCTGCAGACCACCTCTTCTGGGCCCTGTTCCTCAGTATGCTCTCATTGAATTGGACAAGCAGGTTTCTGTATGCATTTCCTCCTTTTCCTCTGATATTCAGGGTCCTGATCAAGATCACGTCTCAACCTTGCAAGGTGATTCTAGTGGCTCCAGACTGGGCCAGACAGCCTTGGTACCCCCCTTATCTTGTCACTGGCAGTAACAATACCTCTGTGTCTTCCCAGACAGTTCAATCTCCTTATCTCCTCACAGGGGGAGGATCCTTTACCCCAACATTCGGACCCTCAGGCTCAAAGCCTGGCGCTTGAAGAGCTAGAATATGCAAGCCTACATCTTTCTCAATCGGTCTTGGACATTTTAAAGGTTAGCAGGAAACCTGCTACTAGAAAGACTTATAACTCCAAATGGAAAATATTTGGGTTTTGGTGTTCCCAGAAGCATGTCCAGCCAGAGCTGGCTGATATTGCCACTGTATTGGACTATTTGGTGCATCTTAACAGTTTAGGCCTCGGGCCTACTACTCTCAAGGTACATTTGGCAGCTGTGTCTGCCTTCCTTTCTGCTGGTAAGGGCCCTTCCCTAGCTTCTCATCCAGTTTTCAAGAAGTTTTTCAAGGGATTAGTACATGTTAATCCTCCCTTTAGGGAGCCTGCCCCTTCTTGGGACCTGAATATTTGTAACGCGCAGCTTATGCAGCCCCCTTTTGAACCTTTATCCTTGGTTGAGCTGAAGTACTTGACTTGGAAAACTGTATTCCTGGTAGCCATTACTTCTGCCAGGAGAATCAGTGAATTACAGGCTTTATCAGTGGAAACTAATTTTATTTAATTTCACAGGGATAAGGTGGTCCTTCGAACCAACAGAAAGTTTCTTCCCAAGGTGATATCAGACTTTCATTTGAATCAGTCTGTCATTGCCTGTATTTTTCACTGCCCAGTCTTCCTCTGGGGGAGAAAAGATTACACAGTCTTGATGTAAAGAGGGCTCTTAGTTACTATGTGGAGCATACTAAGGCCCATAGAAATGACTGTTCTCAGTTTCTCACTTATGGAGAAGTGGGAAAGGGCAAACCTGCTACCAAGAGAACAGTTGCCAGGTGGATTGTCTTCTTTATCCAGTTCTGCTATTCAAAGCTTGGGAAAGAGCCTCCCTCAGGCCTGAGGGCTCATTCTACCAGAGGTAAAGTTGCTTCGGTACAGCAGCTAGAGATGTACCTTTAGTGGAAATCCCGTAAAGCAGCCACCTGGAAAACTGTTCATACATTTACCAAGCATTACTCTCTGGACATTCAGTCAAGAAGTGATGCTAGGTTTGGAACAGCTGTGCTGCAGAGCTTGTTCCCAAAATAGGTTCTGTGACTCCCTCCTCCAAGGGGGTACTGCTTGGCAGTCTGCATATAGTCAGAATACAGCAAGACTTCATGTTGTTTGAAGAAAAAATTACCATAGTAATGTTGTTTCTTCTAATGAAGTCTTGCTGTATTCTAACCTCCCTCTCTGCCTCCCCTCCTGGAACCTAGTAGTTTTGGGATGTGAATGGGCAGGCACAGTGCTGCACCCCAGAGGTGTACTTGGCATGCCTTATTTTAAGGGTTCTTCTGTTTTTTATAATTAATATTTTGGTTGTTTCACTACCTGCTTGAATTCTTTTTGGGGTTCTCGACTTGAGTCTTTTGGCCCTAAAAATCTGTTTATTGCCTTCTGACATAAACATTTTAGAGACAATTTCTAATTACTGAGTTAGTTTAGTGCTCGTAAGAATCTGACAGTTACACTTCAGAGTACCACAGACAGAGGTTTGAAAACCGAGCTCGAGCTCAACGTTCTATGCCTTGGCATAGAGTTAACCCTTTACTATCTGGAGCAGTTCAAGTGCTGGGGCTAACTGCGTATAGTCAGAATACAGCAAGACTCTATTAGAAGAAACAACATTACTATGGTGAGTAATTTTTTCTTTTCTTCTGCCTGGCCAAACTGAGGAGATAGTCCCAAGGCCATCCAACACCATCACGATTGCTCTAGGGGCCTCTGGATTAACTGGCCTTCCACAAGTCACTACCCAGTAAGCCTTCTGAATATGAAAGGGCCAATTGGAAAGGGAGTTGCCAAGTAGCTGTTCTAGCCATTCTTTTAAAAACAAGACAAGATAGTCTTCTTCACTCCGTTCTGGCACTCCCAGGACACGGATGTTTCGAGCTCTTACCTGATTCTCTGCGGACTCCATCTAGGCTTTCAAATGTGAGCTTTCTTTAACAAGATTAGCTGTTGCCTCCAAACACTTCTTAGACTCCACCGTCTTTGTTTGGACTGTTACTATTTCGGTTTCAATGGTGCTCACTTGGTTAGTCAGAGAGTCAAATTTATCTGACAATCCCGGTGACTGTACAAATGAGGCAGGAGATTTTTGCCCCAAGCTCTGCAGCGTTTCTTCCTTCTCCTCCACAGTTGCCTAAGCAGAATCTCCGTGAGCAGACCTCGTGGTGGGAGGCAGGAGAGATTTTGTTTTATCTCCTGGTTTTGCTGTCTATCTTTATGAGGATTGCCCATTTTAATGCAGACTCCCTCTTTTACCAGTAGATCGCTGAAAATCTTTGATTAATGCCAGAATACATTACTTAACACATGAATTTCTGGATATAGATATGGAGACCAATCTCCTAAGCCGCCATCTTGCTCGTGCTCCACAGCGCCCCCCCGGACCAGTCCTCTTTAATGGCTTTATAAGTAACATTACAGAGAAGCTGGAAGGGAAGGTCTGCCTCTTTGCAGATGGCACCAAAATCTACAGGGTTGACACTCGGGGATTAATAGAAACCTAAGAAAACTAGAGGAATGGTCATGGTATGGCGCTGGATTTCAGCATGAAAAATTGCAAAATAATGCACTTGGGGCACCGAAACCCAGAGCAGAATATAAAATGGGAAGAGTGGTACTGACGACCATCAAGCAGGAGACGGGTTTCTCATACTGAATGGCCTAAAGGTGGCGAGGAAATCTGACAAAGCGAAGGGAGGGTTAATAGGATGCTGGGTGCATAGGGATGTAGGGACAGGTATCAGCAGGAAGAGGGAAGTGGTATTGCCTCTGTATAGATCGCTAGTAAGATCCCACCTAGAGTACTGTGTCCAATTCTGGAGACCACATCTCTCAAACAGCATAGACAGAGTGGAAGTGGTCCGGAGGAAGGCAACTAAAATGTTGCAGGGTCTGCATCAAAAGTGCTATGAGGAGAGACTTAAGTACCTAAATACATACATCCTGGAAGAGAAGGAGGAGAGGGGAGATATGATAGAGCCCTTTAAATACCTCATGGGTAAATAAGGTACAGGAGGGCAGTATTTTTCAGAAAAAAAGGTGCTCGAGGACAAGCGGGCATGATGGGAAGCTGGAGGGGGTAGATTCAGGAGAGATGTGAAGAGGTTCTTCTTCACAGAAAGAGTGGTGAATTTCTAGAACAGTCTTCCAGCAGAGGTAGTGCAGGAAAAAACAGTGGTGGGGTTCAAGAATGCATGTGATAGAAATAAGGGAATCTTATGGAAAGGGAAGGGGAAGGTGCGTGAATGGGCCGGAGATCAAGTAGGATCTGATGTGATAATACAGGCAGAGAAAAATGGGCAGACTAGGCGGGCCTAGTGGTCCTGATCTGCTGGCAAATTCTATGATCTTCCCTTGTCAGTCTTCAACATTCATTACTGCTTGGGTGTAAGCTGGAGGCGCGCACCTGCCACGGAGTTTTGTTTTTTTTCTCAGAGTCGGCGCTGACGGTGCAGCCCCCAAGCATGATGCATCACGCAATGGGCAGCTGTTAGGTGCTGCAGACTCCTCCATCATCCCAGTTCTGTCTCTCCCACCGTCGAGGCTGCACCTGCTGCATGTGTGGAGAATTTTAGTACTGCGCTATTGGCCTAGTTCGTCATGCGAAGCGACTCCTTCATCCCGGTTTGTTTTTCCCTGATGCCGTTGACTCCGGTAAGTCCGTTCCATTTTCTTTTTCCATGGTGCCGGGAGCTTTGCTGTGTTTTAGGTTATTTTCACATCATGTCCGGTTCAGGAGCTAAGCGAAAGTCAAAAGCGGGCCGTGCCCTATGCATCGGTGCTTCTGTGGCCGGCATTTTTCCGTGACTGACTGGCATGATGTCTGCCCTTGGTGCCTGGGACCCAACCAAGACATGGATAGATGCGACGCCTGTTTCTCGATGGACCGCTGTGTTCTCAAAGTCCATGCGTTCAAAATTGGCAAGGCTCCGCCGACTTTTGGAGGACGGCGTCACTCTCGGGCTTCCCAGGCCAAATCTTTAGGCCCTTCCTCTGGGTCCCCTCCCAGGCCTATACGATCTGGAGAGGAGGAGGCCTCCTCATCTTCAAGTCTTGCCGAGGAGGAGGCCTCTTTCATGGTGTCAGGGGAACGCCATGGTCCCTTCCGGGGCCGCGGTGGAGACACTGCCTCAGCAGTCACCACTTCGGAGGTGCAGGCTCCCCCAGTGTCGTGGCCCGCTCCCCCAGTGTCGTGGCCCACGGTTGCTGGACCCGGCATGGGTGGACCCTTGACGCCATTTTCTGGTGCCGTCTTGGATCCCAGCGCCGTCCCTGGCACCACAGGCCCGGTCGACTCTGCTGGTGGCGCTGTGTTGGGTCCCGGCGCTGAGGGCGGTGACAGGGACTTGGCTGGAGCCGCGGGCGGGTCGGGACTGGATTCTGGCTTTGTCTCCGGTGTGCTGATGCCGAACGGTGCTGTTCATGGCGCCATTTCTTAGACTCCTGGGGTGGCCAGTATTGAGGTCCTTCTAGTCGCCTCTTTCTTGGAAGCAGACGACTCAGATGTGGACCCGTCCTGGCTCCCTGATTCCTCGGGATCGGAGTCTTCTGTGGGACACGGTGTCAAGCGGCCCAGCGTGCCCATTCCTTAGTCTCCACAGCAGTCTTCTTCTGAGGACTCCCAGGCTGGGGGTGGCCTGGGGTCCTTGGGAGGAGACATCATGAGGGTTGGGGGGGGTCTGTTCTCCCAGAAGGGGCTGAAGCAGCTGCCATCTCCGGTGCTGCTGTGCCTTCTCAGGGTGGACTAGGGGCCCTGTCTTCTGGGGGCTCCCCCGAGAGAACCCAGGATCGACGGGCTCTGTCGCTGGCGTTGTGGAGGAGGGCACCCGAGGGGTTGAGGTGCCGGGGTGAGGCACACCGAGTTTCGCCTGCTACCCCTCGGGGTGTAGGTAGGAGCCATAGTGCTGAGCCCCGCCTCTCCCTCTTAGGCTCGAGGGACCCCTCTGGTGGCATTGCTGTGGGCTGCCCTTCTGGATCCATGCAGCCCCAGGTACGTCACATGGGAGGAGCTGCTTCCAGGCTCTTCCAAGGTTCGCATCCCCAGGGTTCCGTTCTGTGACCTGGTTTGTTATCCGGGACCCCGCCAGCTCGGGCCCCATTCACCGGATTACAGTGCCTTGGCAGAGGACACTTGCCTCTTCATAGGTGCCCTACGCCCATTCCTCTGCAGCCACCACCCTCTCTCCCAGGCCCTGTTGGTCCCACGGGTCCGTTATCCTGGGAGACGTTCAGAAGCACTGCGACGGCCTTCCCCTCTTATTTTAGATGTATGCATGAGCGGGTGTTTCGCCTATCTCCACCACCGCAGAAGTCCTCTGGACATTCGAGTTCTCCATCCTCCTCGGAGGGAGAGGAACCCTCTGCTCACCTCTCTTCCAGCGCTGATTTCACTGATTATCAGCCCTTCCTTTCAAGGATGGTAGAAGACCTCCATATCTCCTTTGTTAGGCGAGACAATACTGAACGGGAGATGCGTGAATTCCTCAGTGAATTCAGTGCCCAACATCTGGTGGTGCCATGCTGGCCTATTCCTTTCCAGGAGGCATCTATCCATTCTGGCAGTCTCCAGCCGATCCTATCCCAGCTCTGGCAGACTGCAGGAGGAGGTATTGTGCCCCGTCTGAGTCCCTAGTTTCTCTTCCCAACCCACCTCCGGGATTGGTATCCCTAAAGACTCCTTCTGGGCGCTGCCGCCTGGCGCACAACTGACCACCAGACTCAGATTCTCTACAGTTTGATCGGTTGGGGTGAAGAGTGTTCTCTTCCTCTCATGCGATGCTGTGTATCGCATCACATCAGGCACACCATGCTGCCTACAACAGACATCTATGGTCAATGCTATCTCAGCTTCTAGCATCAATGCCTGACACCGAGCAATCCAGAAAGGCTGTTGCCCTGTCTGCTATAGGCCTGGAGTTGGCAAGGCACCAGGCAACAGCATCTTACGATGCCAATGAGGTGGCTTCCAGGCTTGCAGGGACAGCGATTTGCATTAGGCGGACAGCATGGCTTCGTCTATCAAGATTGTCACCCAAGGCCCGGCGCAGGGTGATTTTGCTCCGTTTTCTGGGGGACCCGTCTTTTTTCCACCAGGGCTAGGAGGCTTCTGCAGGGACTTCCTCCATCTCCTTGTCTCTGGAGGACACCTCCTAGCTCTCCTCAGCCTCGTCTGATTAGCCCAGGGTCCCTCCCTTCTGTTTTCCACCAGCAGGAGGCTGAGGGTCTTATCCCTCAGGGTTTCTCTTGTCTCCCCCCCTTCGGAGGGGGGGGGCTTAGCACTCACCCAAGCAGTAATGAATGGTGAAGATTGACAAGGGAAGATATGAAAATTACGTACCTACCATAATTCTTGATCTTCTCTTGTATCTTCACTATTCATTACTGATACCCGCCCACCTTCCCCTCAAGGGCCTCCTACTTCGGCGTCTCCCCCTCCCTGCTCGTTCCTCCCCTCTTCTTCTTTGGCCTTTAAGCCAAAAAACAAAACAAAAAAAAAACTTGATTTTTTCCGTTCTCCCTGGACGGATCCTTTTTCCTAAGAAAAAGGGGAACAAGTAGGACTTCTTTATCCCGAGGGAACTCTTTCTGATTGCCTCTATTGGTGACCTTTTGGCCTATTCTTAGCCATGTTGTTCAATTCACAGTTTGAGACCGTCCCTTAAATTGGCTTGGTCCCCTTTTTCTAGATCCCCACTGGCAGGTTTCAATCTCCTATTGTGTCAGCTTCTGCTGGTTTAGCACTGTCCTGACATTACAGTCTCCTTGATCTGGTGCTCTTCACCTTGCCTTCAGGGAGTCCGATTGAGTTCCCACTCTATCCTTGACGTAGAGGGGTGCCCTCTGTAGGGCTCCCCCCCCACACACACACCTGTGTTAGCACTTAACAAGGTGCTAATGGGCTTCTTTCCCCTTCCTAGTTGGGCGTTTGCCTTTTGGAACAGCATTTCTGCCTTGGCAGTCTGTGAGCTCTCAGCTAGAGTTTAGGGGTTGTGGATGGCGGGAGGTGTAAAGAATCTGCCTTTTGTGTCAAAACTGTGCAAATGGTTCGGTTGAACCATCTCTTCAGTTTTATCAGGTGGGATCCTTGCTCCCTTGTTTTTGGTCCAAGCTTATAAGCCTTTAAACCAATCTCTCAATTGGCAGAGTTCTCCCCTCCTAACAATCCTCTTTGTCTTCCCTCTCTTCTTCTTCTTCCTTCTCCTTTCTCTCTTTTGTCTGTTCCTTCCTAGGAGCCACCCCGGGAGTGAGGCCCTGCGGTCCCTTAGGGTAGGCATCCCCTCTTTTTTTCTGTCCTCTACCGACTTATTCCTTTTTCAGTTTATAGCCTTTCCTTTTTCTATCCCTCGGCTCTTTTGCCTTGCTCTCTTTTGTCTTGCCCTTATTTCACCTCTCCAGCTAACAGAACTGGGATGGAGAAAGAGTCTGCGGCGCCTAACGGCCGCCCCTCGCGTATCCTGGCGATGTGTCCCTCTTGGGGTGGCGCCATTGGCGCCGACCTCGGGAACTCCCGTGGTAGGTGCGCGCCTCCGGCTTACACCCAAGCAGTAATGAATGGTGAAGATACAAGAGAAGATCAAGAATTACGGTAGGTACGTAATTTTCATTTTCTGTGTTTCTATGTAGGGGGTTTTCTCCCAGCAACACAATGTGGTGCTGCTGGGCCACCAGGGCGGCAAAATCTTGCTATTTTTACATGCACCTAAACTTAGTTAGCTGGTAATCGATGTCTTGTTGGGGGTTGTAATCTAATTCTGTTGATGTGCACCACAGAACTTCATTACTGAGGGATCAGATACTCAGTGTTCGTTACATGGTGCGTGTAAGCAGGGTAGAATGCACAAAGAGAAATGTGCATACTAATATTTACCATTCCATATGCATGAAGGATCGGTACAATGCACTGATCTCATTTACAAGTTAGCAACTACTGCAAACAAGGGCATCGATGCACTTTGGATAATAATTCAGATCCTCGATAATTGGAGTTTACTTGCACCAAATACTTGAGTAGCTGATTACTCAGTCAAGCTAAATGGTGCATGTAAACTGGATATATGTAAACTCAAACGAATGGCAATTGTAATGAACTGATTCAATTAGAGAGTAATCAGTATCTGATACATGTAAACGTAGCAGCTGTGTGACAACTCATGTAACCTCTCTGTGCTTCAGGATTCACTACCCCCCTCCCCATATCTCTCTCTCTCTCTCTCTCTCTCATATGCTGTCTTTGGACTTAATCTCCAGTTGTTCTAGTTGTCATCTTGATTGTTCCTAGTTGCAGGATATGCAGTACCACAGAAAGGAAGTGTGTCTGGGAAACCCAGGTCTAACCATGTAAGCCTGTTGCTCATTGGTGGAGCACCAGGACAGTATTCCGGGAACCTGGGTTAAATTCCCAGTAGCTCATATTATTTCTTCTAGGAGCATGGATATATTGTTCATCCACACTTCTTGGCATGTCCCTTTCCCTTTAAATCTTGCCGGAAGTCTTAAAGCTGGCTCCTCCCACCCACCCGGGTGGTAAATACCTCTGTTCCGCCCCATGACGCCAGATCTTCCTTTCCGCTGGAAGATGCAGGTTCCCTCGTGCTCTCACAGCAGTTCATAGGCCCTGGATTCAAAGCATTGTTTTTTACCGAAACTAACCTTAAAACTCGTTCGAGTTAGCAATCCCGATTGTAGCGGATCGGACATGGTAGATAAATCATCCCCTGGATTTTGCCAGTGTACCTGCGACCAGAAGATGTTGTGCACCAATCCCCACCTGACGTGCGTTTATTGCCTAGGTGTCGGACATGACACCTCATTTTGCACTTTCTGCCTGGCCTTCCCTCCCAACATCCTGGATGACTGCAAGGAACGCCTAAAACTGGAGAGACTGGAGAAAAGGAACCCGCCGGTGAAATTGAAGGAGGCGAGGTTGGCGGTTTCCGCGGCCGCGGGATCCGCCGAGCAGGTGGAGCAAATGAAGGCATTCGAGGAGGAAGCAGCTCAAGCTTCGGCCAATTTAAGCATTTTTGTTCCACTTAACCTTGGCTCCACCTTTACAGGCTCCTTGAAAGAGTTGTGACAGTCTCTCCCCACCAGGTGTGAGGTGCCCTCGGGCTCGCACTCCTCCCATCCTCGCAAGAGGGATAAGGATCCGAAGTCTTCGTCCAAGCGAAGATGTTCTTGGGACCGAGAAAGGTCTGAGTCCCAAGAGCACGCAGTCTCGGTCGAGATTGCATCCTCGACCGCCGGCTCTTCAGACATCCCGTCTGGCCAGGGGAACGAGGAAAGGCATTTATTTATTTATTAAATTTTGGTGACCAGGTAAAAGGCCAGTGGGCCCCAGAGGTCCCTTTTTCAGGGGCGACCCGGGATTACATAACATTGGTAAATATCACAGTATGATAATGAAATTATACAGTATGATACAAGTTATACAGTATTATACAGTCGGCTGGTTACATGTGCTGAGAACAACAAGCATTCATGGTGGGTACAGGAGTTTAGCAGAGTATGTGAATAGACACAAAGAATGAAAGAGGAGGGTGTGAACCACATTGCAGAATACGACTTACTGTCTGAGGGTAGTATAGGACTGTGAGATTCAGTTGACCGTGAGGTGGTCCCAGGGGCCTAGCAGCAGCATTTGGAAGTTGCAATCATGTGAGCCTTAAGCCTAGTGTGGAAACTCTTGATAGACAGTGCTTCCTGCACCCCGGGAGGGAGGGAGTTCCACAGGGTGGGTGCAGTGTGAGCGAAAGACTTGCCTCCCACCTTGGTTCTTACTCTGGGGAGCTAGGAGAGTGCGATCTGTTGTGCAGAGGAGATGGGGATTAGTCTTTAGCGCAGTGAGTCCAGATAGGCTGGGAGGGGGAGTTGGGCTAATTAATTTGAAGGTTTGGCATAGCAGAGGGTACTGGAGACGGGCGTCCAAAGAGGGCCAGTTTAGCAGTGATAGCATGTCACTGTGGTGATTCCTGGGGTTTGACTGGGTGGCGAACTGAGCCACCTTATTGTACAGGGCTTGGGAGTCTGTTCATCTCAAGCCTTGCTACTCCATGTACTACTGGGGCCGTATAGGTGATTGTTGGAAGGAGGACGCTGGTGGCGATGGAGACCCTTGCTTCAGGTATCAACTGGTTTTTCAGTCGGTAGAGGGTGCCTAGTTTCCCATGTAAGGTTTTAGTAACTTCGTCCACATGGCCGATGAGGCTGAGATTACTCTCGACCCAATCGACCCTCTGTCGCCAACTCTTTGGAAAGGACTCCGGTCCTTGTTTTTCCGGGTGAGGAGACCCAGCCCGCTGGTGTCCCCATCAAGGAAACGGTTCCGGACCCTCCGTTTTCACTGACACCGGTGTCTCCCGATTGAACGGGTTGACTCCCTTGATCTTGATCGAGGTCCAGAACCCCTTCAGCCGAACGGCTGAAAAAGAGTCATAAACACTCTAAGCTGAGGTGTCACCAGAGATCTTAATCCTCCTCAGACGAGGAGAGGCTTCGACAGAAACTCCATCGACGCTATGTAATCTCATGTGGCAACAGCTGATTTTGTCTGGGCAGATGCCAGCCCCGCAGGCCACCCCGGCCATCACTTGGCTTCCACCTCCTAGGCCGATGCCGACCCCTCCAGAACCAAATTCTTCTGTCCCCCCTCCCGTGGGGCCGGCCCATATCCCAGTTCAGCCTGCCTCGATCTCTCCACCGATTTTTGGTGGAACCACCACCTAAACAGCCTCAGGGAAGGGTTCCCTCGAAAGAGGACTGAACAGACACCGGGCTTCCCCCACATCTGTCGATAACGGTTTTCCACGATTGCCCTTGGCGTATCGAGGGAGACCTAGGTGGGAGGCCGTTGTATCCTGACTCTTCGGACTCTGACACCACCGGATTGCACTCCCGTCCTGGGGATGACGAGTCGTCCGTGGCGGGTTTGGAGGAAGGCCCTTCCTCTTTTCAGGGCATTCTCCGCCTGATCTCTGAATCCACCAGAGTGCCCATGAGTCCATCCAGAAGAAGGCAGAGTACCCCCTTACAGATATCCTTAAAAGGGGGATACCCCGACGGAGGCCTTTCCAGTGGCCGAAGCCATTGTTGGCCCGGCCCTTGAGCTTTGGCAGCGTCCAGCTTCCTGCCCAGCACCATCTTCCCGCATGGCCCGCAAGTATGTGGTGGCCATGGGGTCCCTGGAGGGGTTCACAGAACATCCTTCGGCCGAGAGCCTGGTGACCACTTCTGTGTTCAGGCGTACTGGTAGTTCAGCCGACACTGATCGACCCCCACTCAAGGAGTCCAAAAATATGGACCATTCCGCCCATAAGGTCTATGCGGCCTCTTCCTTAGGCCTTCATCAGGCCAGCTCGGCTGTTGTAATGGCACACTTCTCTCATGCCCTCCTAGGGTCATTAGACGAAGTCCTCCCTCATCTCCCGGCGGGCATGCAGACCACAGTGAAGCAAGTCCATAATCAGGGCCATGCTGTTGCAAAACAGCAGCTCCAGATGGCCCTGGACATCGGGGATTCTTGTGCCCACTCTTTAGCAGCCGCAGTGGCCACTCACCTCAGGGATTGTCTGAGGCTTTCCTCCTTCCCAGCGGATACTCGGCACAAGTTAACTGACGTGCCCTTCCTAGGCAACGACCTGTTCGGTCCAGGAGTGGCCGGTCACCTTCAGCACATAAAGTAGTCCAGTGCCACCTTGGATGCTACTTCTGCGAAGGGTTCTTTGGGCAAGAACCAGCAGAAGTGTAAGAAGAAGCCTTTTTGGCATTCTTCCCCTGCGGTTAGTCAACCCTCCTATCAAGGAGGCCAGCAGCAACAGTAGCAGCAGGCTCAAGCTTGGCGCCCAACGCCCAAGCAGGATCTATGACAGTCCCATAAAGGAGGCCGAGGCACAGGTCCAGGAGCCTCCTCCTCCTCCTCTAAGCCTGCTCAGGGATGGGTTGGGGTTGCCACACGTACACCCATCACGCCAGCTCTGAGTCCTCCCGTGGGGGGCCAGCTCCATCACTTTCTTTCCACCTGGTCCGATATCACCTCGGACAGGTGGGTTCTTGAAGTGGTCGGTCAGGGACTGCCTCTAGAGTTCAAGCAGTACCCTCCCAGCTGAGCCCATGCCCTCGGGAGGAAAGGATCTCAGCTTGCACCCAGTTGGCTCTCCGAGACGACATAGCTCCTCCGCAAGGAGGCGGTAGCTCCAATGCTGGATCCTCGTACAGACCCAGGCTTCGTGTCCAGGTACTTCCTGGTGCCCAAGCGGACGGGGGGGTTGGCGCCCCAACCTAGAACTCCACGACCTGAATCAATATCTCAGGTCTCGCACCTTCCGGATGGTAACTCTGAACCAGATCGTACTATCCCTGGAGCAAAACATGTGATTCAAATAACATGAAGACTTGCTGTATTCTGATTATATGCAGTTAGCCCCAGCACTTGAACTGCTCCGGACAGTAAAGGATTAACTCTATGCAAAGGCATAGAACGTTGAGCTCGAGCTCGGTTTTCAAACCTCTGTCTGTGGTACTCTGAAGTGTAACCATCAGATTCTTTACTCCGCCTTACTATGAAGTTGCTCCAGAGATTCCTCCAGCGCTTCCGTTCAGTCGAGTTCGAATCAGTCGTTTTTTTCAAACCGTGATTTTCTGCATTTTGGTATTTTTACCTCTGTCTTGGTACAGTAAGTGATAGCTATAGGTAGTGGTTGTTTTCTGTGTTGTTTGCTAAGAAATTGTTTTATTTTGGTTCTTTTCCTGTCGATCCGGTTCAGAACCGAAGCTTATCTTCTTTATTGATTATTACTACCGTGTGTGTGGTTTTTCTGGTACTCATCAGTTCCTAAAAAAAAATCCGATATTTTAGGATTTTTTTTGCCGACCCGTGACACAGTTGGGACTGTTAAGTTTGTAATCGCTTGGCTTAACCGTTGTGTAAGGTGATTTTATTTTTTCTGGTTTAAGGCATGTCTGAGAAACCCAAGAGGAAAACCGGACCCACTGGGTTTCAGCACTGTACCAAGTGTAAGGAGGCCTTTGCCAAGGCCGACCCTCACCTCATCTGTGTGTATTGTCTGGGGTTTGACCACCTCAAGGAAGACTGCCAAATATGTAAGAACTTTCCCACAGCCACTCCCCATAAACGTTTGAGTTGGCTAAGGGAGAAGGAGGCCAAGAAGTCTGCTGACCCGGATGGCCAGCCCGGTTTGGTTGCGGCCGAACCTGAAAAGGTGCCCACTGACCTGGGCGATACCTCTTCGGGCCAATGGAGAGCCAATTCTGCGGAATTGGTTCTGAGCACCAGAAAGAGGGAATTGGCCGGTTCAGATTCCACTTCCCGTGGTATGACCACTGATGAGATAGCGAAAGCAATTTCAGTAGTTCAATCACTTTGCCCTGTTCCGACCAAACCGGTTTCGGTTCAGTCCCGATCGATTCGGTTGGAAGTATTAGCTTCAGATATAGACCCTTAAGCATACTATGAGGGCGATTGGGAGGAGGATGAAGACTATGAGGATGAGGGCCTAGATGAGCCAGTAGAGCCTGACATCTCCCCAGACAGGCCTTCTCAAACTTCTCCTCCCAGGCTTTCTGAGTCCCCTTCTCATTTTTTGTTTTACAAGAAAGTGGCTGAGACTCTTCAGCTTCCTATGGAAGAGGCTGAACAGGATCAGGAAGAACCCGACTACCTGGAAATGATGGATGTCCTAGAGTCAGAGAGGGTGTCTGTCCCCTTACACACATCCTTGGGGAAGCAGACATAAAAATGTTTACAGTTTCCTACATCCATTCCTCCTGTGGAAAAAAGAATGGACAGGAGGTATGCTTTGTCAGGTCCAGGAATGGAATTCCTTTCAAATCATAGCAGCCATGTTCAGGTAGTACAATCTGCAGCCTGTGACAAGGCTAATATTCCCCTGGCATCTCACCCCCCGCCCCCCCAAAGATACAGATTCCAGGAAGTGGATGCCATGGCGAAAAAACAGTACTTGGCATCCTCTTTGAGACTCAATCTAATTACATGGCATACACAGCCAGGTATCAGAAATCTATATGGGATATGGTTCTGGCACTGGCTAAGGATGCCCCTACCCAGCTAGCCAAGGAGCTGGAGCAGGTGGCTGCAAATGGTATAGAGGCATCTAAGGTGCAATTCCATGCTGCTGTTGATTCCAGTGATGTTCATTCCAGGGTCATGGCTACATCTACCTCTAAGAGGAGATTTGCTTGGCTTAGGTGTACCAACCTCTCACAGGATACCTAGGCTAAGGCCATGGATTTTCCTGTGTAACCCCTCACCCCTGCCTTTTTAGCAAAATGACAGGTGGCATGCTGTTGAAGCTGACAGCAGTACCTGGTGGGGACTGGGTTCAGGAAGGATGAGGTTACTCGGCACAGGGGGCCTAGGTTTGGCTACACTGCACAGGGGCACCCAAGTAAATCCGAACACAGGAAGCAATAACTGTAATGTCCAGAACCAGGAATGTGATTCTTCAGTGTAGCTTTTATTCACATCCAAGCTGAACAAACAAAGCACAGACGGACCCCCACGGGGCTACATTCCTGGTAATGCAGATTAGAGACAACAGAACACTATCACTATTTCCATCCCTCAGGCTCTAAACCCACCAGGCACACAGCCCGCACTTGCACTCTGCTTTGGGTACACAGCCTGACTTGTACACTACTTGGGTTTTCCCCACTGGCCCGGCTCCCCCGCCGGCCACTTGATCCGTGGTCCATTTTGGGAATGAACCAATTATCCTGTTGTGGCTCCCCAAACCACACTAGAGCCTTTGACTCCTAGAGAGAATTTTCCTTCCAATCCCACATCTGGGTACTTCCCTCATCACTGGCCAAGTGCCTGAGGTAAAGTAGAAATCCACAGAGCAAATCCATAGAGGTGGACCTGGTCACTAAAGATGGGGGGCCACCCACCTCCAGCTCCCACAGTCCATACCCGGCCATTTCTCTGAAAACTAAACAATTCCTTTACTGAAAACTTGCAAATGTAGATTCTTGGGTAGACGTCTGTCACATCTCTTCTGCATATCATTTTCATCCCAACAAGCTCTGGACTTGAACCTACTTTTACTTGTTGCTTAGCCCATTACTCTAGGCTTCCCACTATTTTAGTAGTTCAATCCCCACATTGTCACACAAGTCCCAGGGTGAAAAAACTAGGCCCTTTCAGGAAGAGCAGACACTCACCCTCTGGTTGCAGGTGCCCCACAGGCGACTCACAAGTCTTCTTGTTCTCCCAAATTAAACTCTGGAACACATAGGCAGCTTTTCCTTTACAAGCAGAACTAAGGAGTTGCCCCAGGAATCTGCAGGGAACCCTTTCCTGCCCCCCCAAAGGGAGGGGGCACTGAGATCCGAAAACAGCGGTCTCCACCACTTCAATTATCTTCTGTGTCTCTCTTTAAGGTGGAGACACACACACACTTTTACTTAAAAGTAGCACTCTGTCAGGGCTGAGGCTCCTAGAGCCTACACTGAGCTGCTGAGCTGCTTTATCAGCAAGCTCCCAACACCAACTCCACACAGATACACACTGAACTGACTGACTCTGTTTAAAACTTCCCAACTTTCTATTCCAACTCCCTTGCTGCAGATTCCAGTGTGGCTCATGCAGCTGCGATAGTTCTGTTGGTGATGTCATCCCTCAGTCTCAGTTGAGACTGAGAACAGAGTGAGACAGTGTGAAACCCATTTAACTGGAGTTTCACAAGCTGCCTTCCTTGCCTACCACTAGGTCTTACTGGGATTCTAGTAACCCCGGGTAACAAGGGGGCTACACCTGTAACTGGTAATTCTCTCTTTGGGGACCAGACAGAGAACTACATGAAAAAAAATGGACAAGTACAGGATCACATATAGGAGTGCTGCAGCAAAAGAGAAGCAGACCACACCGCGGAGGCAGCAGTTTAGGGGCAGGGGCAGGCCTTTTTACAGGCCTCCTCCTCTTCTTTTCAGCAGAGGAGGTTCTTTAGGGGAAGAGGTAGACGTGGGGTAACTAGGACCCCATCAGCTACTCGGTCCAAGCCCCCTGCCAAGCAGACACCCTGAGGTGTCAGTCAGGGTCGCCTCCCCAATCCCAGTAGGGGGCAGGCTGGCTCACTACTCCCAGGCCTGGGAGTCTATTACTTCAGACAAATGGGTCCTGGAAGTAGTGAGCCAGGAACTTGCTCTCAGTTTCAAAAGGTTCCCAAGAATGAGAGCAAAGTCTTACAGTCCTCCCTCTCCCTTGGAGACAAAGGCCTTTGAGGCAGAAGTCTCCTCTCTTCTGCTTCTGCAAGCAGTAGAGAAGGTACCTCTTTGTCACAGGGGAAAAGGACTGTATTCAATATACTTTCTTGCCCCCAGAAAGACGGGAGTGGCGACCTATATTGGATTTAAGGTACCTGAACAAACATTTGACAAAACCAAAATTCAAAATGGTGACTCTGGGAGTAATTCTTCCCTCTCTGAGACCAGGAGACTGGCTAGCCTCCCTGGATCTCAAGGATGCCTACTTCCACATACCTATCAGACATTCCCACAGAAAGTACCTCGGGTTTGAGTTGCCCTCTGGCCATTACCAATTCAGGGCCATGCCCTTCGGCCTAACATCTGCCCCAAGGGGTGTTCACCAAGTGTCTTGAAGTGGTGGTGGCATTCCTTAGGAGGCAGGGCATCCTTCTGTTCCCATACCTGGACGACTGGCTTCTAGTGGGCCAGTCCTCAGACCAAGTCAAGTCAGCTTCAGAGGTCACCCAAAGACTTCTAGAATCCTTGGGCTTCATTCTAAATTGAGAGAAGTCTGTTCTAGAGCCAGCCCAGCTTCTCACTTTCATAGGGGTGGAAATAGATACAGTTCGGGCAAGATAATTTCTTCCTCTCTCAAGGGTTCAGTCACTGGTCACTTTGGCCTCCTCTTTTCGTCCTCTAGTGTCTCGGGCCAGCCAGACACTTTATACAGCTGCTGGGCCACATGGCAGCTTCCACAGCAGTAGTTCAGGGAGCAAGATTTCAGATGACGGATATTCAGTTTCATCTCAGATCTTTCTGATTTCAGAAAAAGGACCCTCTCTCCAAACTGGTTCCAGTCTCCAAAACCTTGGTCCAGGCCCTTCAGTGGTGTTGGAGGAAGACAATCTTCGACAAGAGTTCCCTTCATTAGTCAGGTCCCCTCTGTGATTCTCACCACAGATGCCTCCCTGTTGGGGTGGGGGCCCACCTAGATCATCTCACAGCTCAGGGAACTTGGTCACACCAGGAGTCCCTTCTGCACATAAATCTTCTCGAATTAAGAGCTGTCTTCCTGGCTCTCCAGACATTCTCAACAGTTGTCCAAGTGAAAGTGGCGCAGATCAGAACAGACAGCACCATAACCATGTGGTATATCGACGAGCAGGGAGGCACTCGGTCCTCGGCCCTGTGCACAGAAGCCATGAAAAGTTGGTCTCTAGCTTATTCCCTTCAGGCTTCTCTGATGGCGGTGCATCTCCCAGGGAAGGTCAACATTCTAGCAGATGCTCTCAGCAGGATTTCCCAGGGTCACCACGATTGGACCCTGAACCCTCTCATTCTTCAAGTCATTTTCAGGAGATGGGGCACCCCAGAGATAGATCTCTTTGCAGCCCCAGACAATCATCAACTCCCTCTTTATTGTTGCAGATGACCCCTTCTGGGTCCTGTTCCCCAGGATGCTCTTCTACTAAATTGGACAAGCAGGTTTCTGTATGCATTTCCTCATTTTCCTCTGATATTCAGGGTCCTGATAAAAATCAGGTCTCAGCCTTGCAAGGTGATTCTGGTGGCTCCAGACTGGGCCAGACAGCCTTGGTATCCTCTACTGTTGTCACTGTCAGTAACTCTGCCCTTGTGTCTTCCCAGGCAGTACAATCTTCTCACCTCCTCTCAAGGGAGAATTCCGTACCCCAGCCTTCAGACTCTCAGGCTCAAGGCCTGGCTCTTGAAGACCTAGAATATGCAAGTTTGCATCTTTCCCAATCAGTTTTGGATATTTTAAAAGGTAGCAGGAAGCCTGCTACTAGGAAGACTTACAACTCCAAATGGAAAAGGTTTGTGTTTTGGTGTTCCAGTAGGCATATTAAGCCAGAGCTGGCTGACATTGACACTGTTTTGGACTATTTGGTACATTTTAATGGTTTAGGCCTCCAGCCTACTACTCTTAAAGTGCATTTGGCAGCTGTGTCTGCTTTTCTTTTGGCTGGTAAGGGCTCTTCCATAGCTTCTCATCCAGTTTTCAAGAAATTCTTCAAAGGCTTAGTTCATGCCAATCTTCCCTTTCGGGAGCCTACTCCTTCTTGGGATCTGAACATCTGTATTGCACAGCTTATGCAGCCCCCTTTTGAACCTTTATCTTCAGCTGAGCTGAAATACTTGACTTGGAAAACTATTCCTGGTGGCCATTACCTCTGCTAGGAGGATCAGTGAACTACAGGCCTTATCAGTGGAACCTGATTTCATTTCCTTTCATAGGGATAAGGTGGTCCTCCGAACCAATAGAAAGTTCCTTCCCAAGGTAGTGTCAGACTTTCATCTGAACCAGTCTATGTCTCTGCCTGTCTTTTTCACTGATCATTCTTCCTCTGGAGAGAGGAGGTTACACAGTCAGGATGTGAAAAGGGCTCTTAGTTACTATATTGAGTATACTAAGGCCCATAGGAAGGACTGTTCTCAGTTGTTTCTCACTTATGGTGAGGTGGGAAAGGGCAAGCCTGCTACCAAGAGGTCTATTGCCAGGTGGATTGTTTCTTGTATTCAATTCTGCTACTCTAAACTTGGGAAGGAGCCTCCCTCAGGTCTGAGGGCTCATTCTACCAGAGGTACAGCTGATTTGGTCGTAGCAGCTAGAGATATACCTTTAGTGGATATATGTAAAGTAGCTATCTGGAAATCTGTTCACACCTTCACTAAGCATTACTCTTTGGACATTCAGTCATGAAGTGATGCTAGGTTTGGCACAGCTGTGCTGCAGAGCTTGTTCCCAAAATAGGTTCTGTAACTCCCTCCTCCAAGGGGGTACTGCTTGGTAGTCAGTATATAGTCAGAATACAGCAAGACTTCATGTTGTTTGAAGAAAAAATTACTCACCATAGTAATGTTGTTTCTTCTAATGGAGTCTTGCTGTATTCTGACCTCCATCTCTGCCTCCCCTCCTGGAACCTAGTAGTTTTGGGATGTGGTGGGGCAGGCACACTGCTGCACCCCAGAGGTGCTCTGGACATGCCTTCATCTCTTGGGATTGTTTTCTTTCAGTGTGGTGAATCACTAGCTGTTGTGTTCTTTTGGGGTTTTTTCGACTTGAGTCTTTGACCCTAAACCCTGTTTTTGCCACTTGGCACAAAAATTTTGAAACAATTTCTTACTTTGAGTTAGTTAGTTTTAGGGCTCATAAGAATCTGACGGTTACATTTCAGAGCACCACAGACAGAGGTTTGAAAACCGAGCTCGAGCTTAACGTTCTATGCCTTTGCATAGAGTTACCCTTTACTCTCCAGAGCAGTTCAAGTGCTGGGACTAACTGCATATAGTCCGAATACAGCAAGACTCCATTAGAAGAAACAACATTACTATGGTGAGTATTTTTTTTTTTCTGTTTACTGGATCTGCAGGACGCGTTCTTTCATGTCCCAATCCGTCCGTCCCATCAGCGGTTCCTCCACTCCAGGGTCGAAGAGACCCTGTACGAGTTCCGAGCTATGCTGTTAGGCCTGTCATCGGCCCCACAGGTCTTCACCAAGTGCATTGCAGTGGTAGCAGCCCATCTTCGGCATCGAGGAGTACGAATCTACCCTTATCTCAAAGACTGGCTCTAGGCAGGTTCCTCCCTTCAGGAGGTGGAGAGGTCCAGGGATCTGGCCCTCCAAACCTGCTCCCAACTCGGCCTCCTGAGCAACGAGGCCAAGTCAGAACTCATGCCCTCTCAGATGATGGGCTTCATCGGGGCAGAGCTTGACTCTTGTCAAGCCAGAGCTCAGCTCCTGGCAGACAGGGCGGAGGTACTCTCCTCCTTTGCCCGATCATTTCTGGTTGGGCACTTGTGCCCTGCCTGCGACTTTCTGCGCCTTCTGGGTTACATGGTGGCATGCACCTCAGTGGTCCATTGGGCCAGGTGGCACATGCGCCCCCTTCAATGGGAGCTGGCCACCCAGTGGACTCAGCGCCATGGTCATTTCAACCAGCTGATCACTGTAACCCAGAAGAAGTGGGACACTCTCCAATGGTGGACCGCCCCAGAATGGTTGCAGGAAGGGATCCCATTTTTCCCCCCCAAGCCAACAGTCATCCTTACGACCGATGCTTCTCTTATGGGCTGGGGAGCCCACATGGGGGACAACAGGACCCACGGGTTCTGGACCCCCGAGGAGTCCCGATGCCACATCAACCTGTTGGAGCTTAGAGCAGTCAGATTGGCACTGTCAACTTTAGCTCCTCAGCTCCGGGGTCAAGTGGTTCAACTCCAGATGGACCATACCATGACCATGTACTACCTCAACAAACAGGGCAGCACGCACTCCCATCTGCTGTGCAAGGAGGCGCTCCACAGCTGGACCCTCGCAAGCCGGTTGGAGGTGGATCTCCTAGCCATTCATGTGGCAGGAGTCTCGAATCAGCTGGCAGATGCTCTCAGCCGTATAGACCAGACATCCCACGAGTGGTCTCTCCATTCAGAGGTAGCTTACAGTCTGTTCTCCTGTTAGGGTGAACCGTTGGTGGACCTGTTTGCCTCCAGGGAAAACAAGCTGAGGCTGTACCATGCCCGCCCCCCTCAGCAGGGCTTGCTGCAGGGGGATGCCTTCTCGAAGTTGTGGACCCCAGGCCTTCTCTACGCCTTCCCTCGATCCACAAGGTGTTACTCAAGGTTAGGAGGGACAAGGCAAAGGTGATTCTGGTATCCCCAGATTGACTGAGCCAGTTCTGGTACCCAGATCTCCGCAGCCTCAGCTGCAGGACCTCGGAGCAGCTTTGTACACGCCTGGACCTGATATCATTGAACCATGGGAAGGTATTCCATCCAGACCTTCAATCCTTGCACCTCACAGCCTGGTACCTGAGCAGCTAGAGTTCCAGGCTCTGGGTCTTTCCGAGGATGTCTACACTGTGGTGTAGGCATCTCATAAGGAATCGACCAGGAAATGTTATGCCTTCAAAGGGAAAAGGTTTTCCATTTGGTGCCAGAGTAAGAGTCTGGACCCCTTATCCTGCTCCATAGCTAACATTCTAGACTACCTTTGGTCTCTCTCTCCAAAGGAGGTCTACTGTCATCGACCCTTAGGGTGCACCTGGCAGCCATTTCTGCTTACCGGGCGCAGGCCGGTCAGCCAACATTGGTGCAGCAGACAGTGGTCGGGCACTTCTTCAAAGGCCTGGATCACATATCCTCTCCGGTGCATGGACCTCCACCTCCATGGGATCTGTTGCTGGTTTTGGCAAAGCTCATGGGCAAACCATTCAAACCCATGCACAAGTGTGAGCTCTCATACTTGTCGTGGAAGACGGCCTTCCTGGTGGCTATCACATCAGCCAGAAGGACAGGGGAACTCCAGGTGCTTTCGGTGGACACCTCTTATCTGGTCTTTCATAGGGACAAAGTTGTTCTGCGCCCCCACCCGAAATTCCTTCCAAAGGTGGTATCAGAGTTTCACATTAAACAGGTGTTGACTCTGCCATTATACTACCCTAATTCCACCTCGGACGCCGAGTACAGGCTCCATACTCTGGACCTGAGACGTGCTGTCTCCTATTATAAGGCGAGAATGGCGGAAATTTGTGGAGAGGTTCGCCAGCTGTTTGTCACCTACGCTGAAGCTGCTTCTGGCAGACCTGCAGCCAATGGACCATTGCAAAGGTGGATTACATCATGCATAGGTCTGTGCTATGAGTTGGCGGGCAAGGAGCCTCCCAGAGGGATAAGAGCTAATTCTACCTGCCCTACTGCTGCATCGGTGGCTGCTTCCAGGGACATCCCTATCCAGGAAATCTGTCGAGCTGCTACCTGGAAGTCAACAAACACCTTCATTACCCACTACCACATAGACCTTGAGTCACGCCGGGATGCTGGTTTTGGGGCCTCGGTCCTCCAATCTTTATTTCCCAAGTAGGGGGTGTGCACCTTGCTTCCCTCCTCCCGGAGAACTTCTAGGAGTCTGCCAAGAAGTGTGGATGAACGACATATCCACGCTCCTAGAAGAACAGGTTACTCACCTGTAACAGTGGTTCTAGGAGTGGTATATGCTGTTCATCCACACACACACCCGACCTCCACGGCTTTAGGCACACAACCTTGCTTCCAGCGGGCTAAGATCTGGCATCATGGGGCGGAGCCAAGGTATTTACCACCCGGGTGGATGGGAGGAGCCAGCTTGAAGACTTCCAGCAAGATTTAAAGGGGAAAGGGACATGCCAAGAAGTGTGGATGAACAACATATACAACTCCTAAAACCACTGTTACAGTTGAGTAACCTGTTCTTTCTCACTATAATTTGTGTCTGAACCTCCCTAAGCTTTTCTTAACCTTCCACAGTCTTCACCTCCTTGAGATTCCTTTATCCAGCCTTAAAGCAACAGTTCAGGGCACAGCAAAAATGTTGCCTCTCCCATTTCGTTCCATTTTAGATCACTCTTTTCTCCAGTCTCATAAGATGCCCCTTTTCCTTGTTTCAAATTTGCTTTAGCATTGCTTTTTTGTAATACTTGAAATAATCAGCAGCAGCAAATGTGTCTGCTGCAAGGTTTTTATTAATAGTCTCAGCTGTACCTTTTCCTAGAAAGGTTGACGTAGGGCTTGGGCTAAGCCCCTGCATCAAACCATGTGGCCGGCACAGCTACGCCAAAAAGTTTGACGAAGAATGTGTCCAAGTCAAGAAGATCGGTCACGTTTACAACACTTTATCTGATTTCTGGCAGCTTGCACCAAATATTTGGTGCAAGCCCTGTGAAACAGGTACCTGAGATTGCCCAATGCATGTCAGACTAGAAAAAGCTGGCCTAACTTGTGGCGATTGGTTCATGGGATTGAGAATCCTGAATCACTGGTTAGGAATGCCAACAAACCCCGTGCACTATATGTTCGGTGCACCCGGGGCTTGCTGCATTATTGGGACGTTTCTGAATTGACCTCCCTTTGTTTAACATCACTTTTCTTATGTCCAAGATGAATGAAAATGAAACAGAGACTGTTCCCCAATCTCATGGGACACTGGTGAAAATCAGGGCTAATTCCAGGCCCCAAAATGTAAGCTCTAACATGGCAAAAATAAAATTTAAAGATGGAACCAGCTAAATGGATTTGAAAACAAAAATGAACAGCAGGGATCAACACTGAGGGTTAAAAAGGAGTGCAGAATGAAGCAGCTGCAACTGATCATGAGATGTAAAGCACTCACAGATACACAATTTATTAAAGCTGCAGTAAATATCAGTTCCCTTCTTCTTTGTCTCTTCACTCCTCCCCTTTTCTCTTTGGTTTCTGTGTCCTTATTACCATAACCCCCTCTCCTGTAACTTACAACTTTTACTCCACACCACCCCCACCACAGAGATGACCTGGTCAGAGTACTCCCCTCTTCAGCTACCAGATACCAACAGTGCTGGACGTACAGTACTGGGGACAGGTGAGGAGATTGGAGCCAAGCCCCAAGGACCCCTTCAGTGCTGCCCATTACATGAAAAGCTCCAATTCTACTGGTGTCCACTTCTTCAGGCTCCCTCCAGCTCTTCACTGGACCTCCTCTGCCAGGTGCCTTCCAGCTGTGTTATGCCTAAAAACTAAAGGCATCCTAGGAAGGGGGTTCTTAATTGGGACTACCGTACTGTAGAAGCAAGGCTCAACATCAGACCTGTGTTAAATGGTCCGATTAACATATTCTACCCTGGTAATGTGCACTTAAGCAGGAGCTGATCATCTTCAGGAAGCTCCTGCTGTTAATGTGCACTTATCAGGGATTTTTAAACAGGAATATTGAGAATAAAAGGGAAACTGAAAAAGGATGCATTTAAGCTGGTTGTGCACTTGGCCAGTTTGCACTTGAGTGTGCTTCAGTGTAATATAACATGTTTCAAATTTGTAAGTGAGAAGAGTAAAACACAAAGAACTGTTGGTCCACTAAAGGATCAGAAAAAACAGTGACATAATTACAGAGGATGAACAGATGGCAGAATGCATGAATGGGTATTATGCAACAGTAGTCACAGAAGGAAAAGTAGCATAGTATTACAATGACATAAAGAACTTCGAGTCCATCTTGCCCACCCATCCTGCTGCATGTCAGTGACTGTACCCAATTTCCCAATTGCTCCTCACTATCCCAAGAATTGCAACATCCGTTGGCAATTTCTCACCCCAGGGATCCTTTAGTATGATTAACAAGTGCAATATGCCAGCTGGTTCAGCTGCCCCCAGAGAGGAGGAGGAGTCAATGTAAATATAATGATGCATTGGCCAATCAAAAGAGAGGGGAGTGCTGCCTGCAGTCAGCCTAAATGGCTTCAGAACTTTTCCTCCACTGACTGAGCAACACTGTTCCGGAGTGCTCTTTCTCTCTTCTGTCTCTTCAGAGACCTATGTTTTGCTTTGAATTCCTGTTTTTTTGTGCTGCCTTAACTTTTCTGGTATTTTTTAACCATTTTCTTTATTTCTCCAGTGGTTCCCGTTTGGTACCGTGGACCCTTCTCCCATTTTCCTGTGCCTTTGAGTGCTTTTCTTTTATTTGCTGAGGTAAAAGTTCCACGTTGTTAATAAAACTCGATGGCTTTTTACTTTCTTCCGCTTTAAACACCCGTGGTTTATATTTTTCATTAGAAGTCAAGGTTATGTCCCACTTTTTACTTTGTTTTTGTCTTGGTTGAGGTCCGTTTTTCCTCATCCAGGGACCAATTATGTTTTACTCACAAATGTTGAATTAAGGGGTTTTCTCACTTCTTGGCATGCCAGTGAGACCCCTCAAAAGGACTGGACCAGTAGAAATAAAAAATTGTTTAAAGTGTGCTAAAATTGTGGCTAAGGCAGGCAGCCACAATCTCCGTTTTACCTGTTTAGGTTCAGGCCATTCCTGTGAATTTTGATCTAAAATTATCATCAAAAAAGATAAAGATATTAAAGCAATGGCCTCTGATTCTGCCTCTCCCTCATCTGAAAGCGCTGAGGAGTGTACTTCTTCACAAAATAAAGATAAGTCCTCCAAGGACTCTCATGTTATTAACTCTGATAAAAGTAAAAATACTGACCATGCCTCTAAAAGACATAACGAGCAGGGTTCTGATTCAGTCACTGCCAAAAAGACAAAAAAAGGAAAAACATACCACTGCCCCTCCCACTGGAGAGCAAGGGGAGATGCCAGTGGCACATAATGAGATGCCCTCTGCAAATGAAATGGCAAAGGCATGGCGTTTATATCAGAATTTACAATCTATGATCAATATTTTTTTCAGCTCCTTCAGGGCCTAGTGTACCTCTTCAAGACCCTGGCTGTGACCAGGGATTTTATTAAGTAGAGGAAGATAATTTGGCAGAGGGAGAGCTCTTAGAGCCAGATGGGCACACAGATCAAGATTTTGTTAACCCCTCTAATGATCAGGAGGATGTCTCATCTCATTTTTCTTTTATTAAACAAATGGACACCCTGGACCTGGCACTCCAGGACCACACTGAACAAGAGGTAGAAGAGGACTGTATAAAAATTATGGGTCTTCCCTCCTTAAAGAAACTCATTTTGCCCATTCATAATGTCTTAAAGAGGCAGTTCTGAAAATACTCAAAAACCCTACTTCTGTTACTGGAGTAGAAAGAAAAATTGAAAAGAAATATCGGGGCAAATGTTGATTTTCTATATGTGCACCCAGACCGCAAAGGAGTAGTCCAAGCAGCAGCTTGTGACAAGACAAATGTGTCCTTTTCTTCTCAGCCTCCAGAAAAGGAGTCTAGAAAGCTAGATTTGATGGGCAAAAAATCCTACATACTGCCTCTTATATTGCTATGCATGTCCTCTTACATGGCATATGCAGCCAGGTATCAATGACCCCTTTTAAAATCTGTTCTAGCCATAGTGCAGCACGGTGGGGACACTATGATTCAAGATGTTTCTGATACTGTCAAGTTGGTCATGGAGGCTACCAAGTGCCAGTTCGACATGGCCGTAGATAATGATACAGCCTTGAGGATCATGGCACAGGCCATCTCTCTCAGGTGTTTTGCTTGGTTAAGGACTACCAACCTCTCACAGGATACCCAGCCGCAGAGACAATGGATTTTCCTTGTGAGAATAATTCCCTCTTCGGAGAATAAACTGAGATCTACATGAAAAAGATGGGATGAGTAAAAGACTGCTTAAAAGGGTAATGCAGCCAAAGAGAAGCCTTCTAACTCCCAAAAGTCCTAGAACACAGGGGATAGAGGCAGAGGTTATTTATGTAGGGTATTTTACCCCATGCCAGTTTCCATGGACTTTTCACAGATGAGAGTTTTTTTTCAGGGGTAGAGCAAGGAGAGACCAGAGAAGAGCCACCTCCACTGCTGCTCCCACTACACAAACCTGTCAGAATACCTTGACTTTATAATGATTGTAAATTGTTTACTAATACTGTTTTGTGTTCTGAAATTCTACGCTGTTGTCTATATCCTATTATCTTGTACTGCTACCTGTATTTATAATTGTATGTAATTAATTCCAGGTCGCTTCTGAAAAGGGACTCTTAGTCTCGGTGAGTTTACCCAGTCAACAAAATCCAAATAAATTAAATAAATAATTTGAGTATGGACACACATCCAAGCTTAACAGCTGGAATGTTATCCTGCTTTGTAACCCTTAATGCATACTTCCTCAGGAATCTGTCTAGTCCTGCTTTGAAAGTCTAAACAGTGCTAGTTTCCACAGCCTCACTGGGTTGGCTATTCTAAAAGCTAACCACTCTCTTTGTGAAATAATGCTTTCTTATGTTTCCCTTATTCTGCCCAATCAATTTGAGCGCATGTCCTCTAGTTCTGATTGCACTCACCAGCTCAAACATTTGGATATTCTCCACCATGTCTATCCCCTTTAGTATTTGTAAAACCGTGATCATACCCCCTCTCAGCTTTTCTTCTCTAGGCTAAATTTTATTTGTTTTTGGTAACCAGTTAAGCCCACTGGAACAAGAAGTCCCATTTTCAGGGGTGACCTGGAATCAGTTACAGGCAGAAGTACATATAGTGTACAGACAGGGTACAAAATGCAAAACAGAATTACATAGGGCAACTGCAAAAATTGTTGGAACAATGGACAAGACATCCAGGGCATACAAATTATCATATTATTAATCACAAGACCTAATCTACAAGGTAAAGTGAGAGAGGAGTAGAATTTGAGTTAGATGAGGACAGTCAGGTACATAGTATAAATAGGAGCAAAACAAAAAAACAGGAGGTGCGTAAAAACAGCCCGGCAAAGGAAAATCAGCAATACGGCAACCAGAGATGTATCTGCAAGTATCTTGTTTATTAAACCAAAGTGCACAACACTTGTGAGATAAACGACAAGCAGTAAAAAACTAAACGACCCCAGCACTTTGAACCCTTCATGGATTCTTCTTTGGGGGGGACAATGGAACAATGGACAAGACATCCAGGGCATACAAATTATCATATTTTTAGTCACAAGACCTAATCTACAAGGTAAAGTGAGAGAGGAGTAGAATTTGAGTTACATGAGGACAGTCAGGTACATAGTATAAATAATCTGAGTGTGCCCAATCTCTCCTTGAAGCTCGTGAATCTAAAGCCACGAATCAGATTTCAGGCTCTGTGCTGAACACTTTTGATATCTTAAATGTCCTTTTTATACTGCGTTGACCACAACTAAATACAGTTCTCCAAGAGTGGTTAAACCAAGGTTATGTACAGGGGGAGTAGTACCTCCTTTGTCCTGCTCCTTACAGCCTTTTAGTACATCTCAAGATTGCATCTGTTTTCTTGACTCTGACAGCACTCTGCCGGTCTGACTTTAGCTTATGATCCACATTACCCCTGGATCCTTTTTCTTGGTTGTGCTATCCACTTTTGCACAACACAAGGTGTCTGTTACCTAGCTTCCTCATCCCTTGGTGTAGTACCTTTGCTGTTCCCCACTTAAAATCTATATTCTCATTTCTCAGCCCACAATCCTAATGGGTTCCAGGTTCCCCTCTTTTTGTCAGTTTAGTGTAATCAGTAAACTTTAACAGCCTGTTGCTGACCCCCCCCCCCAGTTCAGATCATTAATAAATATGTTAAAGAGCAACAGCATGAAGGCTGACCCCGAGGTACTCCAGTCAGCTCATCCCTCCACTCTGAATCATGACTACCCCACCACTCTCTGCTTTCTACCTTAGTGTTAGCCCATTTATTAGCTGCATCCTGCACACTTTTGCGGATTCCATAGTGTGCTACTTTCTCCTTGGGTTTTTCATGTGGTACAGGGTTAAAGGTCCTTCTAAAGTCAAGATAAATTACTTCCAGTGCCTGGCAATCCACTTCACTATGAAGGTATGAAATGATACTGGACTGTGAAATACTGCTCAAGGAGGATCCAAAGGACACTCTAGAGGACATGTAGGCAATGCCTGAACGGGGTTTAGAATGCTGTAGATGGCAAACATTAACAAGGCAGTTCGGCCAGTCCATCAGAAATGCATACTATGCTTTTGTATGAGGGGGTGCTACCTTTGTAAATCCTCTAACAAAATATATTTTTTATTGTGCACTAGCAGAAGCGTTTTCCTCAGTTTGGAGTTACAGACATTTCATTTGCTTTATTTCATACTTGCCTGATGACTGGAGGGTGGGCCAAGAGGTGCCAATATTAAACAAGCATTTGTCAATGCTGAATGTTTGCTTGCTGGTATTGGCATTGGTACTGCATGAGTTAGAGAGATGCATAATAGGAATGGCAGTGAAGTACTGAACTAATGCCAACCCCCACCCTGCAGAGACTGACAGGATTTGGGGTGTGCCTTTGGGTCATCGGCCATGACACTCTGCCATTCCATCTCACCCCAACTTGAAGACACTGACAGGTGTCACGGTGTGCCTTGGGGTCTTTGGCCCTTACGAGGGACCGTTTCTTTTTTACAGGTAAAAAAAAAAAAAACATCGGGGGATGGTTTTCTTCTTTTACAGATGTCATTTTATGAAAAATAGATTTTGGCACACTGGGGTGGGCTCCCAGTGTGCCAGACTAGTGGAGGGGGGAATCAGTGCTGACCTGGTGATTGGGGATCCCGAAGTCGGCTTAAAAAGGGGCATGGGGTGCATCCGACATCGGGAGTAGGCATCCCGGTGTCAGAAAAGCATGTTTACTTTGGCACACTGGGGTGGGCTTCCAGTGTGCCACAATAGTGTTGGGGAGGGCATGCCGACACAGGGATTGGAGCACCCTGATGTCGGCTTTGGGGGTATGTGTGGGAAGTGCAGGAGCCGCCAATTATGCAAAATGGCGGTTCTATTTTTATTTAACTGGGACAGGCACACTGAGCAAACGAGTTGCTCGTAAGTCCAGCCATGCACATTACTGTGCACTGTATTGTGCATGGCTGGAATGTTCCTGGTTGCCAGGAAGTGGGGGAGGGGGTGAGAGACCTGCCACTGCAATGACGAAACTGTTGGAGCGGCAGATTTCTTTCAAGTCTGGCGCTCGCTCTGAAACTGCCATCATCGGCAGCTTCCCTGTTGATTGGTGGCAAAGGGACACGTCCCTGAAGGTGTTCACAGGATTGGCCAAACACTGCCACACCTCTACAGTACTCTACTCTCCTCAAAATGTTTCTTGAGCACTGCACGCGTAAGCAAACAGAGAAAGGTTCCAGTGCAGAACCAGTGAACTATAAGCCAAGCAGCTTGGTGTTAGTACCAGGGGAAAATGCACAAGACAGTCATACAAAACTAAATTGTTGCAAACTTACAAAAAAACTACTTGGAGCTAGTGTCTCAGGATGAATTTTGTAAGGGGAAATCATGCCAAACAAATGTAACTGTATTTTTCAAAAATATCACCAAGGAACTAGACATGGGTAAGCCTGTGGATGTAGTATGTCTGAACTACAGTGAAATGTTTGATACTGTACAACACAAGAGGCTAGCTTAGAACCTAGATAAAAAAACTGGTTCAAGACTGGTTGCAGGATAGGAAACAAAGGGCCTTAATAAATGTGTACTTATCAGTATGGAAACAAGTGGCCAGTGGAGACCTACAGCAGTCTGTCCTAGGATCTACATTGCTCTGTTTATTATAAGTGACATTGCGGTGTTTGGCATTAGCAACTGAATCCCCAAGTAAGCAGATGAAACCAGGATGCGGAGAGTAGTTACATCACAACAGGAGATAAATGAATTCAGACTGAACAGGTGGGAGGGAATAAAGAACTTGATAGATCAGTGGGTTTCTTTCTTTCCTAAAGCTGTATGTTTGCATGTGGGGTGGGGGTTCGAAATGGTAAAATGAAGGGTGTTCCTAATGCAGAACAATTGAGAGGTATGACTGCCACTGCACAATATGAGTCAGCACCCTCTCCATGCAGGACAGAGGGGGTTCTCAGTAGTAACATGAGGGATGCTGGTCTTTTGTGGGACAGAGGAGAGGTAATAATCACTGTACAATATGGGACAACATGCTTTCTCCATACGAGACAAGGGGTTCCGAATGGTAACAAGAGGGACATCCCTCCAGATGTGGAACAGATTAGAGGTACTGTATGAATCCCACTGTACAATGTGGGGCAACCCCCTCTCCATGTTGGACTGAGGGGGTTCTGAGGGGTAAAATAAGGGACATCTAAAATCATAGAAACAGAATTGTTTTGCAGAAAAGGGTCACTTGGTCTACCCAATCTGTCCAGATGTCCCCTGCATATTCTGTGTCTGAAAACCCTACCTGGTCTACAGCAACCCTCCCCCCTTCCTGCCTGCTTACCAGTATTTCCTGTGTCTGTCACATGCGTGCTTAATGCCCCCACACTACTTCTGCTGGCAGACTGTTTCAGGCATCCACTACTGTTACAGTGAAGCAATACTTCCTCACATCCCTGTTAAACTCCGCCCCAGCTTTAATGCATGCCCTCTTGTCCTGGTGCACTTCCTTATTTTAAATAGACTTCCTCCTGTATCCTAAGTGCACATAAATGACTCAGCACTCAGTGACCTTGAAAAAGCTCTCGTAAGCAGTGTGAAACGTTAGTCAGTAGGAGCCTCCCTAGGCTACAATGGCTACCTGTCCATTTGTCTTTATTGCACAATAAAAAGAAGAAATGAGGACTTTGCCTATGAACATTTCTTGACACCGAGTGCTGAGTCCTTTATGTGCACTTGTAACTTTTTGGGACTTTCTAGCACCGACCCAGCTGGAGTGAGCCTTGCTGTCTCCTTCCTGTATCCTGTTTGCCCTCGTGAGGTACTTGTAGGTTTCTATCATGTCACGCTCCCTCTTCTCCTCTAGGCTTTACATGTTGAGATCCCTTAGTCTCTCCTCGTAGGGCTTCTCATGCAACCCCTGCACCATTCTGGTTGCCCTCCTCTGGACTGCCTCCACCCTGTCTATATAATTTCTGAGATGCGGCCTGCAGAACTGGACACAATACTCCATGTGGGGTCTCACCAGCATTCTATACTGTGGTAACACCACATCATCTCTCATTGTGCTGGTGATACATCTCCTTACGCACCTCAGGTATCCCACTGACCCTACCTACTGCCTTGTTAAACTGCACTGCTACTTTGAGGTCATCAGATATTATAACCCCAAGGTCTCTTTCCTGCTTAGTGACCATCAGTAACCCCCATTTTGTACTCGGGTTATAAGTTTCTACGCCCTAGGTGCATGATTTTGCACTTTTTGGCATTGAATCCCAACTGCCATACCCTTGACCACTTCTCAAGTTTTTTTTTTTTTTTTCCCCATCAAGTCTTTTTTTCCATGGTCTGCCCAGGTGGGCTTACTGGTCCTGTCCCTGTCCCTGCCTCCTCCTGCTTGGCTTCCTGCCTCAACCTGACTGGGGCCCTTCAACTCCCATGGATTGCCCCTTGTGGTGGGTCCAGGTAGGGGAGGGCTGTCCTCCTCCCTCCCGAAGATCCACGTCCAGTTGTTGGGCCTGGCCAGTCAGCAATGTGGAGCAGGGGGTCGGCAGGCAGGATGTCATGGAGCCTGGGCAGACCATTTTCCATTTTCTCCCAGGTTCCTGGACTGGCTGCGGCATGGAGGATGCATGCACGTGAAGGCGCACATGCATTCCAGAACCACAGTTCCATCCAGCCCCCCAATGACTTATGTCTGCCTCCCTATGCTTGGTGCTACCACCAGGCCTTCAGCTGGTGGCACCAAGAGCTGGGATAACACACCTCCTTAGTCCGGGTGAGGAGAGCTGCCAAGTGGCTGTGTGATCCTCGTCCAGCACTCCACCAGCCCCTGATGCCCTGAGCTCATTCCCAAACTCGGGTCACTGGCATAGTGAGAGGTAAGATGCTACAGCGCCTCATAGAAACATAGACTTTGATGGCAGATAAGGACTGCTTGGTCCACCTAGTCTGCCCATTCCCTACCTATTGGATAAGCTGCAGATCCTAGTTAACCACCAGCCTACTTCTTCCTTCCCCCCACCAGAATAGCCTCATGTCTGTCCCATGCATTCTTGAATTCCCCCACTGTTGACCCCATGACCTCCTCAGGAAGGCCGTTCCATGCATCCACCACTCTCTGTGAAAAAATACTTCCTCACATTGCCCCTGAGCCATCCCCCCTCTATGCCTCAGCTCTGCACCACTGGATCTGCTTCCTCAAGTTTTGTAAGGTAAAGTCCCTACTCATTTTCTCCACCCCCTCCTTAGTATCAACTCTTTTACAGATTTTGGTGTCATCTGCAAAAAGCATACCTTCTCTTCCAGCTCCTGTGCGATGTCACTTAGGAAGACATTGAAGAGGACCAGTGCCAGTACTGAGCCTTGCAGCGCCCTGCTGGTCACTCTCACCTCATTAGAGTGAGTGTTATTTCCCACCGCCCTCTGTCGCCAGTCCATTAACCATTTGTTTTAAATTTACTGTCTATCAGAAAATTTATAAAACAATAAACATTCAGAAACAAGTACATATAACGAACATTGCTACTACCAACATTACAATGTCATTGTACAACAAGTAACTGATATATCATAATCATCCTGCTATCTATATATGTACAATTGTCAAAGGACACAGGCAAAAAAAAGGGAACCCAAACCTTCACCGGTAGGGTCACGGTAGTTATATTTATGCTGTCATTACCAGAAATGTCTTCAAGGGATAACATCTGATTTTTTTAAACATAATGTAAAGCACCATTCTGCGCCAGTGGATTTCATAAGAAGGATAAGAATTGTTAAGGTTTGCAGTGAGTTTCTCCATTTGATATATATTGCTACATTTCAAAGGGAACACGACAATTCGCTCCCGAACTTCTCGCTCCCGACAGTTCACTCCGGCGTCAATTCGCTTCCTCGCTCCCAGTGTGAGCTCAAATGCGTTAAATTTAATAGCTCTTACCTCTTACAATGGCAGCACAGGTAGTGATGGAAACTGCAGCCCATGTTACTTGGCCAGGTAGTGATAGTGATAGAAACCATAGCAACAAATACAGCCCATAGTAAGACGTGACGTGACGTGACGTCATGACGCTTGCGCATTCACTGGATGTTACTTGGTGAGTTTTAAAAACCACTGATGTCTTTATTTCATACAATTTAAAAACAATGACAGGATCCGCACTATTCTTCAAAATACAGGCTAGTCTGGCAATATTGTCATGGTACACACAACATGATGCAGTTGGGGGGTTGCCCGCAATGATTTGCTCCACCTCTGAGTCTTTTTTTTTTTTTGTACTCCCCTGGTTTAAAGAACTGCAAAAGTAAAATGCTATATGTAGTAGGGGCAGGATTCACAAAACGTCTGAAATACTCATAGCAACGGGAAAAGACCAGCACAAGTGGGTTGCCATTTTCTGCACCATACACTTGCAACCGAGCACTATGTAGAATGCGACACTGCGGGAGCGATTTGACTCTGAGCATGTTCACATAGGCGCAAGTTTACGTGGGAGCGTACTGTCGAGAGTGAAAAGACGGGAGCTAATTGTCATGTACCCCATTTCAAGAGAAGGGGGAGGGCTGTCAGACAAAGTTTAGTAAGTTTTCCTGGCCACGACTATGGCCATGCTCAGTAAGTTGCGATTATCTGGGGTCCTATATCCCTCCAGTATATCTAAAAGAAGAAAAAGGGAATTTATAAGTTGAAGGTTGAGGTCCCAGATATCCCCGAGGACCTGCTGTAACTGAGACTTAGAGGACATCAGCACAGGGCAGGACCACAGGATATGACCAAGAGTGGCTGGAGAGGAGCCACATCATCTTCAACAATGAGCACTCCAGTGGGGTAAATATTTAGCCTGTTTGGCTGGAGTGATAAAGTACCATATGACGGATTTCCAGGAAAACTACTTCCACTTTATGAATAGATTGAAGATTAACCTCCCACTGATGTTCTGAAAGAGCAGTATTAAGGCCCTTCTCCCAAGCTGTTTTATGTGTGCCACTGAATGACTCTGAAGGAACAGCAAGGTCTGATGTAAATGGGATATGAGATGTTTAGCATGGTCTTCTGTCTTTAAGGTATGTTTTATCAGAGAGATAATTGATGGTATCCCCTGCTGATTTTGCTGGAACCGTATAAGGGTGCATAAGTAGTTCCAAGCTTGTAGATAACGAAAGAAGTGTGATTGTGGTATACTATATTTAGCAACTGAGTCACCAAAAGTGCATACAGTAAAGCCCTCCAGGAACTGAAACCAGTATCTCAGGCCCTGCTGTGCCCATCATTGAAAACTACAGTGTTAATGAGGTGGGACAAAATCAGCCGTACCAAGGAGGGAAAGAATTTGATGTTTAAAAGGTGGTAGATCTCTCCTCTTTAAGGGTCTGAACCAGGCCTGAAGGGTATTGGTCATGTAGGGATTGTCATTCTGGTGATGAACTGAGAGGGGTGCTGTTACCATTAACTATCATTAAGGGTGAATGATGTCTCCTTCTAGTAATTCTATAGCTTTCCAGTGTGCTTTGTAGGTGTTAGTGAGCCAGTAAAATACAGTACGAAGTTGTGCCGCTGTATGATAAAGGGCTAGGTTAATCATTTCTTTTAACATGATTTACCACTTTTGACCCCACCCCTAGACTGTCCAGTTTCTCTGTCACTCTTCTGTGTGGCATAGTGTCAAAGGCCTTGCTGAATTCCAGGTAGACCACATCCACTGCCCTTCCTTGATCTATTTCCCTGGTCACCCAGTTGAAGAAATTGATCAGATTCGTCTGGCATGACCTTGCCACATGAATCTGTGCTGCCTTTGGTCTTGTAAGCTGTTGAATTCAAGATATTCTACTAGTTTTTATTTTAACAGGATTTCCATTAATTTCCCCCACCACTGATGTGAGACTGACCAGTTTGTAGTAACTAGCCTTCTAGGGACATGGATATGTTGTTCATCCACACTTATTGGTAGGTATCCTTGCCGCTTTAAATCTTGCCGGAAGGTCTTCAAGCTGGCTCCTCCCACCCACCCGGGTGGTAAAACTCTCGGCTCCGCCCCATGACCCCAGATCTTCCTTACCGCTTGGAAGCTCAGGTTCCCTCCTTAACGCTCTGCGTATAAGACTGGTTCCTAATTCTTCGGTTTTGCGAATTTTAAAGTTTTTCAACTTTAGACTTCGGTCTTCTATCCCTCACGGCTGCGATGGACAAATCGACTCCCGGTTTTCGGAGATGCCCTTGCGGGCAGAAGATGTCTCGAACGGATCCGCACTCCACGTGCGTCTACTGCTTAGGCCTTGAGCACGACCCGCAGGCCTGCGACCTGTGCTCTTCCTTCTTGGCCTACGTTTTCGAACACCGTGCTGCCCGTTTACAACTTGGGCGTCCCAAGAAGCGTTTTCCTCCGGTGAAGTCAAAAGAGGCCCGGTTGGTGGTTTCTCGGCGGCCGAGCTCGGCGGATCAAGGAGCAGATGATCGCCCTCGAAGAGGAGGCGGCTCGGCCGCTCCTTCCTCGGCCGGCTTTTATTCCGCTCTCCCTGGGTTCCTCTTATTCGGCCTCCTTCAAGGAGCTCTGTCTGTCCCTCTCCACCAAGGGAGAGGGCCCAACGTCTGCTGGACCTTCTCGGTCCAAAAAGAAAGACAAGGGTAAGTCCCTCCGTCGACGCTCTTGGGAGCGGGAAAGGTCCCTCTCCCCGAGTAGTCGGCCATCGACTTTGGTCGATCCTTCGGCTTCGGCCACTGGTCTCACGGTATCCCCGTCAGATCAGTTGACCGAGACTCCCGTCGACGCAGTCGAGATATTTCTCGACCTGTTGGACGGGTTGTTGACTGGTGAAGCCGAAAATCCTCTCTCCCAGTTCCCCGGTGGGAGTTGAGGATCCCGTGGGCTTGCCAGTGCCTCCGGTTCCGGAGCCCTCAGGTGAACCTTCTGAGCCGAAGGGAGAGCCGGTCCCACCCGTCCCTCCTCCGAACCCCCCTCGGGAAAACCGAGGTTCGCGGTCTCGGTCTTGGACTTCTTCGCGGTCCAGCCGATCCCACCGTCACAGGTGGTCTTGGCACCACGGCAAGCGGCGCCGCCACTCGGCCTCATCCTCCTCCTCGGACGAGGAGAGGCTCCGACGTAAGTTACGTTGGCGGTACGAGGACCTCATGTGGCAACAGCTTCTTCTGACCAGGAACAAGCCGACTCCGGCGCCTTCCCCGGCCATTAAGTGGCTGTCACCGGAGCGGCCGAAGCAACCTCGACCTTCCGAGGCGCTGTTCTCAGGCCGCTGCTCGGCCAAAACCAGCTGCTCCGCCCGATTCCGGTGGGACCCCGCCTCACAGCCGTTATTTGGGGCTCCGACCAAGAATTCTCGGTCAGCTCAGGGTCTGCCCCATAGGCTGTCTGTCACCCTCACTCCCGATCGGCCTCGGCAGGTGGAGGGTGGCTCAGGCCCAAGGCAGCTCTTTGCGGACTCTTCGGAGTCCGACGACGTTTCCTCCCTTTTCTTCAAGCGAGTGGACTTGGAGTCCTCTGGGGGTCAGTCGATGGACGAGAGCCCTTTGTCCTTTCTGGGCTTACTTAGGCTCATCTCGTAGTCCACCGGGATGCAGCTCGAACCGGTATCTAAGCGGGCCAAGTATCCCCTCATGGAGATATTGGACCGAGGGGATTCCCCTTCAGAGGCCTTCCCGGTAGCCGAGGCCATTGTGGGTCCGGCCTTGGAGCTCTGGCAGCATCCTGCTTCCTGCCCTGCGCCTTTGGCCAGGATGGCCAGGAAGTATGCGGTCCCTACCGGTTCCCTGTCCAGTTTTTCGGAACACCCCTCAGCCGAGTGGTTAGTTACCGACAGCGTTTTCCGGTGTGCCGGAAATGCTAGGGACGTGGACAAACCTCCCGACAAGGAGTCCAAGAAATTGGACTATGCCGGGCGAAAAGTCTACACTGCATCCTCCCTCGGCCTTCGTCAGGCCAGCTCGGCCGTGCTGACGGCACACTTCTCTTATGCTCTGTTGGGCTCCCTGGACGAGGTAGTCCCTCATCTCCCGGCCGACCTGCAGACCACGGTTAAGCAGGTGCAGGACCAGGGCAGGGCAGTGGCCAAGCAGCAACTTCAGACTGCTTTGGACATTGGTGACTCATGCGCCAGGTCAGTCGCGGCCGCAGTGGCCATGCGCCGTCGGGCATGGCTGAGGATATCCACCTTCACAGCGGATACCCAGCACAAGTTGGTGGATGTCCCCTTCCTGGGGACCGACCTCTTCGGCCCTGGAGTGGAAGGTCACCTCCAGAGGATCGAGAAGTCCAATGCTACCATGGACTCGGTCTCTTCCGCACAAAGGGACAAAGGCCGCAGGCCACAGCCTAAACCCTTTCGTCCTGCTGCGCCCGAGGCACGTCCGGCCCAGCAACATCAGGGCCAACAGGCTCGCGCTTGGCACCCCAAATCCAAGCCCGCAGCTTCCTCCTCCAGGAAGCAAGGAGGTAAAGGCCTGGGAGGTCCCTCGGCCGGTTCCTCCTCCAAGCCTGCCCAGTAACGGGTTGAAGGGAGTCGCCCCCAACCTCGTCGCCTTACCCCAGGTTCCCCCCGTGGTGGGACGGCGCCATCACTTCCTTTCCGCCTGGTCCGTTATTACCACGGACAGATGGGTACTGGAGGTGGTGGGAAAAGGCCTGCCTCTGGAGTTCGAGCAGGCCCCGCCCTTCAGAGCCGTCGCACCTCGGGGGGCCTCGGGGTCCGCAGCCTCACTGTCGGCTCGCCGAGCCGACATCGCTCTCCTCCTCCAGAAGGAGGTGATCAGGGAGGTGGCGGACCCTCCCTCAGACCCGGGGTTTGTGTCCAGGTACTTCCTGGTCCCAAAACGGACGGGGGGCTGGCGCCCCATTCTCGACCTACACGACCTAAACAAGTTCCTAAGGTCTCGAACCTTCAGGATGGTCACTCTGGCTCAGATAATACCATCCTTGGAACGCGGCATGTGGTTCTGCTCTCTGGACCTGCAGGATGCGTTCTTTCACGTCCCTATCCGTCCGTTGCATCAGAGGTTCCTTTGCTTTCGAGCGGAGGGATCCCTTTTCGAGTTCCGAGCCATGCTCTTCAGCTTGTCTCAAGCTCCCAGGGTCTTCACCAAATGCATAGCAGTGGTGACAGCATTCCTGCGGTGCTGAGGGGTCCGGGTGTACCCTTACCTGGACGATTGGCTGATAGCAGTCCAGGGATCTGGCCCTCCAGGTTTGCTCTCAAGTCGGCCTCCTCATCAACGAGGCCAAGTCAGAACTCGTGCCAAAGCAGGTGATACAATTCATCAGGGCAGAGCTCGACTCTCTATGAGCCAGAGCACGGCTCCCGGGTGGACAGGGCCGAGGTTCTTTCCTCCTTTGCCCGATCATTTCTGGTTGGGCAATCGCGCCCTGCCCGGGACTTCCTGTGCCTCCTGGATCTCATGGCGGCCTGTACCAGCGTGGTCCGTTGGGCCCACTGGAACATGCGCCCCCTTCAGTGGGGCCTGGCCAGCCAGTGGTCTCAACACTGCGATCCTTTGGACCAGCTAGTGACGGTGACCCAGGGGATGTGGAACGCTCTCCAGTGGTGGCTCGTTCCAGCGCACCTGCAGGAGGGCATCCCATTTGTCCGCCCCGAGCCGATGGTCTCTCTATTGACCGATGCCTCTCTGATGGGTTGGGGTGCCCATCTAGGGGAACACCGAGCACACGGCCTCTGGTCCCCGCGGGAGTCCCGATGCCATATCAACCTGCTGGAGCTCCGAGCGATCCGCCTAGCTCTCACTGCCCTCGCTCCGTTTCTTCAGGGTCAAGTGGTTCGGGTCCAGACGGACAATACCACGACCATGTACTATCTAAACCGCCAGGGCGGGACGTGCTCCATGCTTCTATGCAAGGAAGCTCTCCGCATCTGGTCACTCGTGCGCAGCCTGGAGGTGGATCTCCTAGCCATTCATGTGGCAGGAGCCTCCAACACCCTGGCCGATGCCCTAAGCCGGATAGGGGCTGTGTCCCACAAGTGGTCTCTCCTGCCGGAGGTAGTACAAGATCTGTTCTCCCATTGGGGCACCCCTCAGGTGGACCTGTTTGCCTCCAGGAGAACGCAGCTGAGGCTGTTCCATGCCCGCCTGTGGACCCCAGGCTCTTCTACGCCTTTCCCCCATTTCCCTTGATCCACAAGGTGCTTCTCAAGGCGAGGAGGGACAAGGCGTAGGTGATTCTGGTAGCCCCAGACTGGCCCTGCCAATGCTGGTATCCAGATCTCCTCAGCCTCAGCTCCAGGCTCCCGAGGCAGCTTCCAGCTCGCCCGGACCTGCTTTCAGTCAATCAGGGGAAGGTGTTCCATCCGGACCTTCAATCCCTGCACCTGACGGCCTGGTTCCTGAGCGGCTAGAGTTCCAGGCCTTGGGTCTCTCCGACGAGGTCCTCAATGTAGTTGAGGCATCCCATAAGGAATCGACCAGGAAATGCTACGCCTTCAAATGGAAGAGATTTTCCATTTGGTGTCAGGGCAAGGGCCTGGACCCTTCCTCCTGTTCCTTGGCGAGCATATTGGACTACCTGTGGTCCCTTTCTCAGCAAGGGCTTAGGTCGACGACCCTTAAGGTGCACCTGGCAGCCATCTCTGCTTACCGGGCGTGGGCCGGGAAGCAGTCGGTGACGCAGGAAAAGGTGGTCTGGCGCTTTTTCAAAGGCCTTGATCACATTTCCCCTCCGGTGCGAGAACCTCCACCTCTGTGGGATCTACTGCTGGTACTGGCAAAGCTCATGGGCAAGCCATTCAAACCAATGCACAGGTGTGATCTCTCTCACCTGTCGTGGAAGACCCCTTCTTGGTGGCTATCACGTCCAGCCAGAAGGATGGAGAGCTCCAGGCGCTTCCATTGAGTCTCCTTACCTGGTCTTCCACAGGGACAAGGTTGTCCTGCCCCCACCGAAATTCCTTCTGAAGGTGGTGTCGGAGTTTCACCTTAACCAGGTGTTGACTCTGCCGGTGTTCTACCCCAATCACACCTCGGAGGTCGAAATATAGGCTCCATACTCTGGACCCTAGAAGAGGCGCTTCTATAAGGAGCCACGGCTGGAATTCAGGAGAGGTTCGCCAGCTGTTTGTCACCTACGCTGAAGCCGCACCTGGAAGACCTGCAGCCAAGCAGACGATAAGCAGGTGGGTCACCTCCTGCATAGATCTCTGCTATAAGTTGGTGGGCATGGAGCCTCCCAGAGGATAAGAGCTTATTCTACCCGCCCATACTGCTGCATGGTGGCTGCTTCCAGGGGCGTCCCTATCCAGGAAATCTGCAGGGCTGCTACCTGGAAGTCAGCACATCTTCATTACCCACTACCACATCGACCTTGAGTCACGCCAGGATGTGGTTTTGGGGCCCCAGTTCTCCAGTCTTTATTTCCCAAGTAAGTATCGGGGTGTGCGCCTCCCTCCTCCCGGAGAACTGCTAGAGTCTGCCAATAAGTGTGGATGAACAACATATCCATGTCCCTAGAAATACGGAGTTACTCACCTGTAACAGGAGTTCTAGGAATGGTATATGTCAATTGTTCATCCTGTTTCTAAACCTCGGCTTGGCAGCACAACCTTGAGCTTCCAGCGGGCAGATCTGCGTCATGGGGCGGATCCGAGAGTTTTACCACCCGGGTGGGTGGGAGGAGCCAGCTTGAAGACCTTCCGGCAAGATTTAAAGCGGCAAGGATACCTGCCAATAAGTGTGGATGAACAACATATACCATTCCTAAAACTCCTGTTACAGGTGAGTAACCTGTATTTCCTGCTGCCGCTCTTATGGAATAGGACTACATCTGCTCTCCTCCAGTCCTCTGAAACTGCTCCTGTTTCAAGTGACTTGTTGAGTATGGCCATGACCAGTGCAGCAAGCATCTCCCCGAGTTCCCTTAGCATCCTTGGGTGTGTCCTGTACAGCCACAAAGTGCTGCTAACCTTCAGATTTGCAACTCCCTTCAGGACTCTTTCCTCTGAAATTGGACCTGCATCCACCACCACCCCCATGTTCTGCTGCTCCTTGATGGTCTGTCTCCCTCTCCCTCCAATGTGAAGGATGAGCAGAGTGGCCTGTTCAGGAGGTCTGCTTTTTCCTGTTCCTACTCTAGACCATCTCCTCCTAGTTCTCCACCCCAATATAAAAATAATCCCTCCCACCTTCTGCCAAGTATCCCTCCTACTTCCCATTGCCTCACTCTTCCTTTTTTTCTGTACTTTGTGTTTATTGCATTATAAAAATAAACAATAAGGTACAATTTCCATATGCCAGACATCACAAATATTATAGGAACCATACAATGGTACAGAATATCAAAATCTTAGCACATAAAGTTATGGATACGAGGGAAACTTACATATACTATTGCAATCAATATTTGTTTATGAATGGTTACACCCTACAAGAGAAGGTGGTCAATCCAGAAGATTCTAAACAAGAAATGCAAAATTCAACAACCAGTGCTGATATTTTTTATTTTTATCCATTTATTATCACAATTGGAATTACAACCCTTTGAGACATGGACTCCTTTGCAAAGGCTCCACATCTTGGTACAGTGGTTACAAACATTGTGAGCAGTGCAATACAGTGTGGACATGCATGAGAGCAAAACTCTAGGGTCAGGTAATCCAGCGTCAATAAGACATATTCAATATTAGATTCCTTTGCAGGGTTCCACATCTTAGTATAGCGGTTTCATAACAGTGACATTACAGTACAGTGAGGTCATACATGAGAGCACCAATTCAAGGGTCAGGTAACCCAGCGTCTGCTGATACATATTCAATAATACATAATACAGAGCAATGAGCAAATAACGCAATTCTGAGATGAAGTATGTCAGCATAAGCTATGTAGCTTAGAGAGGTAATCCAGTACTGGGACCAGGACTGGTGGTGGACTGGAATGTCAACATCCCCTGGGGAGGTGGGCATGGAGAGAGGGCGAAGAACAGTCACAGGTGGCAGAATCAAGAAGATTCTTTAGGTTAGTTTTAAAGAGGCCAAGCTTGGGTTCCAGGGAGATAGAAGCCAGGAGGCTATTCAGCCAGGGGGAGCACGATAAAGGAAGGACCTTTGTCCCAGAGAGGTCCTGCAGCTGGGAACTAAGAGAGATGCTTTGACTGAGCTCCTGGAGGCCCTGTGGGGAGGGGACAGTTGGATAAGGGGGTAGAGTCTTTGGGGGGGGCTTTGCCTGTGGTAAATTTTCTTGGCAAGCAGGCACATATGGTACTTAAGTCTCCCCTCAAAGTTTAGCCACTGCTCGAGTTTGTATAGGCCGCAAGTGTGGGTTAGTCTATACATCCCATGACCAGCCAACAGGCTTTGTTGAGGGCCGTTTTAATGTGGAGTAAAGCAGTAGTATCAGCAGTGCCATAAATAACTATCCCGTAGTCCACTAGGGAGAGTACCAAGGAGGAAACAGCAAGGCGGATAACCTCAGGAGGAAGGCAATGCTTATGGCGATAGAGGAGACCAAGTCTGGAGATGACAGAAGCAGATAGGAGCTGGATGTAAATGTGGTAGGTGAGAGAGGTATCGAGGGTAATACCTAAATATTTGAAAGTTGTTACCTGCTCTAAGGGGGTTCCTAGGGAGTTAATGGTGTTTAACAGGAAATCATGGTGTGGGCAGTGGCGGTGGGCAAAAATCATGGTCTTGGTTTTCTTGTAGTTCAGGATTAGCTGATGGGCTGTGAACCAGGTTTCGACTTCTGTAAAAAAGCCCTGTAGGGCATGTCAGAGGGCATTAGGGTGTGGGTGACTCCAGAATACAACAGCATTGTCTGTGTAGAGCAAAAGTGTACCACTGCAGGATTTAGGGAAGGAATTTAGAAAAGGGGTATAGAGGAGGGGTCCAAGTATTGAGCCTTACAGTACCCCTGAGAGGACAGGGTGACTGGAAGAGATTGTGGTGTTGATTTTGACCAGCCAAGTTCTGCCAGAGAGGTAGTCTTTAAGCCAGGATGTGGTTTCATGTGAGAGGCCTAAGGAGGGCAAGGAGTTGAGCAGCAGGGAACGACTGATGGTGTCGAACGCCTTGATTAGGTCCATGTAGATCGACCCAACCAAGTGTCCCTGATCGAGAGCATTATTAATAAAGGAGGTGTACTCTAGGGGTGCTGTTGAGATGCTGTGGCCACTCTGAAAGCCGTGCTGCTCGAGACACAGCAGGTTGTGCTTTGACAAGTGGTCCGTGAGCTGATCTGATACTATTTTTTCAATTGCCTTAGAGATAGGGGGCAGTATAGAGATAGGTCAGTAATTGTTGAGGGATGCACAGTCCCCAGTTTTAAGGATCGGGGTAATTACAGCACGTTTCCAGGGTGTTGGGAATTGGCTGAGGCAGAGGGACATATTTAGTATTGTGGTTAGCAAGCAGAGGACTTTGTCTAGGGTGAGGCAGAGGATTTTGAGGTCAAGGGAGTCCCCGCTGTAGTGGGACTGGGCCAGGACTTTAGAGAGATAACTTCTTGCCTCTCAAGGGGAGATGGTCTGAAGCCGAAAAAGGGGGAAATTGTTCGGGGAAGGGGGGTCTGGTGGGCAGCCTTGGGGGGTCGAAGAAGTTTGGTGGAAGGACATGGCTAAGGTCAGAGAAAGCGGCATTTAGAGTGTCAGAGATTGCCAGAGGGTCTTGGATGATGGAGCCCTCAACAGAGAGTTGTGCAGGGGCAGGGGGAAACTACTTTACCGCTAAGTTCTTTGATACTGCTCCAAAAGTTTTACCCTGATCCCCAGGTTGAAGTGAGGGCTTGCTGATAGCAAGTGGCCTTAGCTTGCCGGATGGCCAAGGTGCATTTGTTCCTGGCTTCTCTGTACCATTGCTTGTTTAGGGGAAGTTTCAAGTCCAGGGCTTTATACCAGAGATTGTCCTTGTGGCGAATTTGGTCAAGCAGTGCCTGAGATATCCAAGGGGTGTCTCTGTTTTTTACGAGTAGTTTGGAGAAAGGGGCAAAGATGTTACAAGCAATATTAAAGGTGGAGATGAAATAAGAGAGGGCAGTGTTGACGGACTGGGCGGTGTAGACAGGGGACCAGTCACAGGACCTGAGACAGGATTTGAGGCAGGAAAGGGACCCTTTTTTCATTTGCCTTTGGACGGAGATTTTAGGAGGGGCAGCTGGGAGTTTATTCAACCACCATCATGTTACAGAGGAGTGGTCACTTAAAACATCAGTAAGTACCCTGACCTGGGAGAGATTTTGTGGGTGGTTGGTGAGGATGAGGTCAAGTAGTGTAGAGGTGCTCATTTTGACATAGAGTCTGGTGGGGGACTGGACATCATGGGTAAGATCAACAGCCCAGATACAGTCCTTATAGGGGGTGGAAGAGGGGGACTGCCAGTTGATAATTGAAGTCACCAAGGGCTAACACCTCACTATTGGAAGGGAGATGGAAGATGCAGGACAAGATGGCTTCAAAGGCAATTTTTTGAATTTTTTTATCATGTCATTATTTTTTCCGCCATTGCTGTGGCAACTTTACCGGCGGGGGCATCCAGCCACCAGCCCTGCCCGCCAGGAGCACCAGGCTCACTCGCATGATGTGGGATCCAGCACAGCTGTCGCCAGTTTGCTGCAGGGCCTCCCCGTACCCTGATCAGCCGGACTGGCCCCGGACCCCCCAGTGTGATTCCACGAGAGTCCTCCAGGCGAGGCAGGGTGCAGCTACCAAGCTGCACGGTCGTGCACAGCCATTTTTCCTCCAGTAAGGTACCCCGATGGAGCGCGGGCGTGCAATGACATCCATGTACTTACGCAAACATCCACCATGCTCCCTCTGCAGCACCCACGTTTCACTGTACCCTGGGCATCCGCAGGCTGCCGTGACACGATGTGCTTCCCCAGCCCACCCCAGGGCTAGGAAAGCTGTTGGTGGATGCTCAATCCTAGTCCTCCCCTGTCGACCCCCGACAACCCCGGGCTCGTTCCTGAACCTGAGTCACCGGCGTGGTCTGAGGTGTGGTGTCCAGCGCCTCAACCCTCAGCACCACCGGGCTGGCCCCAAAGGCAAGTTTTTGATTGTGGGGGAAGGGGAATGTAGACTACCATGATATATAGGGTTTTTCTGGGGTTGCCAAGGAGCAACTTGACTGTGAGTGTTTGGGCCCTAAGGGTGGCAGGTGGGAGAGAGACAGCGAGGGCTTGTAGGAAGTCTTTTATGTAGAGGGCACATCCACCTCCCCTCTTACCTTGTCTGTCAGCTTGGAAAATGGAGTAACCATTTAGGCCACTGATGAGTCAGGGGTGTCTTTGGAAAGCCAGCTTTTGGTTAAGGCCAGGATGTCAGGCGAGTGTTAAGCAAGCCAGCCTTGAAGGGGGTACATTTTTTCAGTAGGCTGCAGATTTTGAGGGTGGCAATTAGAAGATTGTCTGACTTGACAGCCTGGGCTGCACGTGTGGTGGGAGGCCCAGGGTTGGGGTGCACATTACCCGATAGCAGGAGGAGGAGGAGGAGGGTGTAGTGGAGCAATGCAGTCTTGTACAATTTGATTTTCATGGGGTTAGAGTAGGAGGAAGATCTGGCAGCTGACACTGGGATGGGGAGGTCATGTACAAGGTGGACTAAGAGGGCAGTGGGGGTAGAGCGGTGGAGGCAGGGAGGGGAACTCCTGTCTAAGGGTTGCGTGTAGGGTGTGGGGGAGGACAGGCATGAGGTGCCTCGTAGTGCAAGAAAGGGACAGTGGACTAATGTGTCAATTGGTAAACTGGGCTGTGAGGCGCTGGGCAGTGAGAGGAGGAGGGTCAGAAAGCCTGAGATTAGCAAATAGCCCCAGAGGGTGGCCATGAGTAAGGGTAGAAGGAGGAGTTCACTGGAATAACATAGATTGGAGAAGGAGGCCAAAGGATGGCTGGCAGTATAGTGCAGTGGAAGGGTAGCTGATTCCAGAGTGCAAAGTGCAGAGTTCAAAACCGGGCAGGGGAGGGAGAGGAATGCTCTACAATGCAAAGGAGATGGGTGGGAAAGGGTGGAGAAAAGAGGAGAGAAAGGGGAGTGAAGCAGTGGAAAATTGGGGCAGAACACTGGCTCAAGCCTGACCCCTAGTGGTCAGGTAGGATAATCTGCTGATGGGGATTTTGACACTTAGAATAAATCACGTGACCTACTGACATCAATAACAATAGGGCCGGGGTTGGCCGGAGTGGGTGGGGAGTCAAAGGTAAACACTCCTGCAAGTGTGCCGTGGAAGCAGATCCTTTACCTTTCCAGGTAGCTCCCACTGTTCGCTCCTGCGTTCCAGTCGGTGGCCCAAGGTTTTGCCTCTGGCCCCAGTCTGAGCATGTTTAGATTAACAAAATATGTAGTGCCCTCCAACTAACTACCGCAACACTGCATAATCTGCAATGAAGTTACAACAGCACTTACAACAGCCTTTTTTTTCTGCTATTAATTTTTATGCCTTTTTCCTTGGCTGCCTCAGTTTGCTCCCCTTCTCACCTTCTCATCACCACATCGGATTGGGGATTCCAGCCAACGTCCACCTCCACCCGCGTGGTCGCAGGCACCCGTATACTCCTGTGGTTGTACCCTCCACAGCAGGGCCGCAAGGAGCCCCCCAGACTCCCCACGGAACACTGATCCAGCTTTTTGGGTGCCCAGCCACTGAGCAAAGCTCGCAGATGGCCATCAAGCTGCTCAACTGGGTGCCTATTTTCTCTCCCTTGGAACTGGAGGCATGCAATGACGTCAGTGGAGGGGGCGTACATGCATCCGCACGCACTCCCTCCGGACGTCTACCTTCAGCTCCACCCCTAAGTGCAGCAAGCATGTAGTCTCCCAGCCTCTGCCAGGAGGCAACCACGCACTGACTGCCGTAGACCCCCCTCCCCGGAGAAGGAGAGCATCCTTCGGATGCTCAATCCTTCTCCTCCCCAGCCAACCCCCACTTATAACAGTCTTAATAAGGTAAACAGAATAACAAAAAAAAAAAGGTAAAGTAAGGTGACTGTTGATTGAAATTGAAACATATCCCTTCCATAGATATTATACAGAGGGGTCTATAACCTGAGCTAAGCCCACAATGTTCAGTAAAACGTGCAGTCAGAAAATTTCAAATATAAACATTAAAAGTGGGCCACCCCCCCCCCCCACCTTTCATCCAGACAGCATTTCAAACTCACAGTCACCAAACATTGAGTAAGTTCAACAATACACAGTTAGGGTTCAAATATGGTGATCGAGAACACTGCTCGAAGCAGGAGGCCCGGTTCAAAGTCTGTCAGACCCCACACCTTACCGCACTGAAGTAGCCTCCTCATCAGAACTCTGACCCTCTGCAGTGCCCTCCTTGGATGCCTCGAACTCTTTCTGTATCTGTTCGACTCGCTTGCCTGCCTCCATTGGGTCTGTGAATTGAAACGTATGCCCTCCATAATACATTCACAGGCAATCCGGCATCAGTAGGGTTTGCACCACCCCCCCAGGCTCCGCAACTTGCCGTGCCGTGGATCACCCAAGAACTGATTGTATGTCAAACCGCCTGTGACAAAGCCTGGAAAACGTATAAATACTCACACCTCCCACAACATCTCTCCACATACCGCATGCTCCGAAACGTGTACCAGAGCTACTCGCCTAGCTAAAGCAGAGTACTTCAGCAGCTCCCTACAGTCCAACCTAAATAACCCCTCAAAATTCTGGAAGGTCATTCACACTCCCTCTTCACCCCACCAGCTGCCAATCCTACTCCAATTCTAAATATTAACAACTCCATTCTCGCTGAGCCAACAGCAGACGCTACTGAGTTCAACATATATTTCTCCACTTGTGCTGCCACTCTCCTCTCTGCCCTGCCAAACCCTGCACCTATCGCACCCCCTACAGACATAACGAACCTGACTAGGCCTTGCTCCTTTTCCTTCGATGACATCTCTGTAGCGGATGCCCTAGATGCACTACTTTCTCTCAACCCTTCAAAAGGCAAATCCCCAGATGGCTTGGACCCTAAACCCATCTACTTCTCCGCCACCGCCATAGCAACTCTGCTTGCCAAACTCTTAAACCAATCCTTTGCCACCGCTGCCATCCCCCCAGCATGGAAGCACGCCACTGTCTTCCCCCTCCCAAAAGGAGGTACCCCCACCTCCCCCTCCAACTACCGCCCTATTTCCCTCTTCCCAGTACTAGCAAAACTACAAGAGCACCTTGTGCTCACCCAACTTACTTCCTTCCTCACCGACTCTAATTTCTTCACACCCTACCAGTCATGTTTCAGAAAGGGACACTCCACTGCATCCTCCTAGATAAGGCTTACGGACTCCATCCTGACTGGTATGGACAGTGGGCTGATCACCTCAGCCGTCTTCGTTGACCTTGCGAGGGCCTTCCACACCGTCTCCCACCCCAAATTGCTCTCTTGTCTCACTGAATCAGGCTTCACTGTTGCTGCCACCAACTGGTTCAGATCTTACCTCTCTGGCAGAACCCAGTCCATTAGAGTCACAAATGCTATCTCCTCCCCCTTCCCTTAACTACCGGTGTCCCCCAGGGGTTAATTCTGGGACCCATACTGTTCTCTATACAGTAACCCCTCGCTATAACAAACAGATTGGGAGCCATAACTTGGGTTCATTATAGCTCTCAGTTCGTCATAATGAGAGATGCTGAAAATGGAAAAAAAAGCAAGGCACATTGACTACTGAGCGCTACTGCAGTACTCTACATTCCCATTCCCGTAACACACAACACACAACTATTCTTATTGCTTAGTGTACAAGTTTTTTTCTGGCTACTGTGTGTGCAGCTGTATGCAAATGAAAGTGATAATTGTGTACAGTACTTTCCATTCTTGTGGCTGCTCTTCCCCGACTTTTCCCCCAGAGTCGGTGTGCATGTTAATAAGGGATGCAAGGGGCTAGAGAGGGTTTTCTTCACAGAGACAAGGCAGGAATACAAATGAACACCGTTATGCTGACACTACCAAACTGCTATGACCCACTAAAGTGAACCGCTGGCAGTCACGCTGTCCCTGCCAACAGAAAGTCTCAGTATGGGGAGCAGTTTTGTTTTGTTTTAAAAGGAGCAGTAGGGGGACAGGTTTGTTTAAGTGCATCATTACAGGAACTGGTCTGTTTTGGTTATGAGAGCTGATTAGCATCGGGACTCGGGAGCCACATGGACCATTCGTTATATCCGAATATTCGGTATAACGGGGTTCGCTATAACGAGGGGTTACTGTATTCCTAAATGTCTTACCGCTCATCTGCTCTACTACCTCAATCCATGTGTATGCAGATGACACTGCACTCTTCTCCTCAGGCTCCAACCCTGAAGTGGTACAAACTAACCTCCAAGCTGACTTCAACTCCCTAAATGTAAAAAAATCTCACGATGACTTGTGGCACAGGACAACACCTATAAAGACTCCCGTCCCCTCCCTATTTCCACACCCTGGATGGTCAAAAACTCGAAGATGTCTCCTCATTCCGCTACTAGGGGGTATGGCTCAACTGCCATCTTTCCTTCTCAGACAACATCGATACTATTTCAAAAAAACTACGCCCCATGCTCGGTGTACTTTATAAGGACCGCAATAGTCTCCCTCCCCCCGTCCGATGTGAACTGGTCCAGAAGATGATACTCCCCTCCTTTGATTACTGTGACATTGTTTACGGTATAGCCCCTAACTCCACCCTATCTAAGCTGGACACACTTTTTAATGCCTTCTGCAGCTTTGCTCTTGATGCCTCACCCCTTACCCACCACTGCGACCTCTACCGTTCCCTGGCACTACCATCCCTCAGAAACCGTCGCATTTCACACTGTGCTAAATATGTATCTAACCTATGGCTTGGCACCATCCCTTCCTACCTCTCTTCCGTGCTCTCAGCTGCACCCTTCCCTGCCCATTATCTTAGATCCTGCGACTACTGCCAACTATCAATCCCTAGGCAGAAAACTACTGCCGGGCAAGCTGCCTTCTCACACTGGTTACCCAAGCTATGGAATGATCTCCCACCTCAAATTCGGCATTCCTTCTCTGCCCACTCTCTTTCTACCACCCTAGCTAACTTCCTCACCACTAATTGCTCCTGTACCTGATTCGGCCATGCACCAATTGCTCCCCTTCCCACTGCCCGACCAGCGGCCTTAGTTTTGCTATAAATGCTGGCATATAGCCCCAACCTATGCACTTTTGTCCTGTGCCTTTTTGTCCTGCACCATCATGTGTTCTATGTCTCCTGTTGCTTATACCTGCATATTACTGTGTGCTAAATTTTCCCTTGTATTGCTGCTATATGTCAGGTAATTATTATGTTCCATACAATATCCAATGTAACTATATGCATTGTTGCTTGTAGTTTAATGAAACTGTATCCATATGCTGCTATTTGCCTCTGTTATTTGCTCAGTTGATAACCTGCGTGTTATCCAACCCCCTTGTACTCCCTCCCCCCAGGTCGCACTGGGAGATGAACATCTTGTTGCTCAGTGTGCCTTTTGTTATTTGGGGGCAATTGTACAGGTTCCTGGTTGGTAATTCTCAGTAATTCAATAAAGCCAGCACACTATTTCTTGCCAATTAATTTGTACTTTATTATGATCGTGTTAAACAGATTAATCAGAAAAACACACCCCGACAGGATGAATAGTGGTAATACATAAAAAGAATGCATGCACTCTAGCATAATTTGTAGACCCAAGGTTCAATTAACTGTTATTTACCCAATACACAAAAAGAAACCAGAACAATTCTATTTTAACAATAAGAATGCATCCTGTCATGATTAATAATCCTAGTTTACAAAAGAGAATACATGCTAACATTATTTCTAAACATCAGGTAGCCCGCCACTACCTGGGAGTTCCTATTACAATTTAGTTCTAAACAGCCAAAGGGGCAATCCCAGTGGGGTGTTCCTAACATGCAATCTAGACAGCTAGTAATATATGCATTACAGGGCCACAGCCTTAACAGAGAATATGAAATCATACTCAGCTTCCCTGGGTTTCCGAGCGCCATGGGTAGTTGAGATCCCCAACCTCTGTCCTCTCGAAGACATTAGATCTGACAATTAGGTCTCATTTATACCTTTTGGCACCATGCAATTCTGCTTAAAGTTGAACCAGCATAACATTCTGTGGTGATTTGCATATGCAGCCCATGATGCTTTGCATGGTGTGGGCATGTGTGATTTTGTATTTTCTTGAAACTTGGCTTCCCAGCCAAATGCCCTTTGGGGTAACCCTTGCCTCAGTGTTTGCGCACAGAGGTTCTTTGTCTTTTAAATAGTTTTTTATTTTAATGGGTTCACCACAACATTACCAAGACACACTGTCTTAGGGTAGCTGGTTCATTTCACTGGGGTGTCAAACAGACGAGGCATACTGATGAGTCCTGGTAGGACAAAATACGTGTCTATGTCATCTGTTAGCACCCTTTGCAAACTGTGTGAGAGGCCTTTTGGCACCATGCAATTCTGCTTAAAGTTGAACCAGCATAACATTCTGTGGTGATTTGCATATGCAGCCCATGATGCTTTGCATGGTGTGGGCATGTATGATTTTGTATTTTCTTGAAACTTGGCTTCCCAGCCAAATGTCCTTTGGGGTAACCCTTGCCTCAGTGTTTGCGCACAGAGGTTCTTTTGTCTTTAAATAGTTTTTTATTTTAATGGGTTCACTACAACATTACCAAGACACACTGTCTAGGGTAGCTGTTGGTTCATTTCACTGGGGTGTCAAACAGAGGAGGCATACTGATGAGTCCTGGTAGGACGAAACATGTGTCTATGTCATCTGTTAGCACCCTTTGCAAACTGTGTGAGAGGCCTTTTGGCACCATGCAATTCTGCTTAAAGTTGAACCAGCATAACATTCTGTGGTGATTTGCATATGCAGCCCATGATGCTTTGCATGGTGTGGGCATGTGTGATTTTGTATTCTCATTTATACCTAACTTGTTTTCATTAAAGAGGCAGAACTGGAATTTCCCAAAAACTACCTCAGCAGTTTGAAACACAGACAATATGTCATTCGAGAAGTCATAAGACTTGGGTTCAAAAATACACTGGCCACTAGATACCTCAGTCATAAGATACGTTTTGACATTCTGCCGAGACATTCGGTCATTCTTCAATGGAAAAACAAATAATATGGGGATTTTTATTTGTCAAAAAAATACGTTATTTTAGGATACAGAAAACATGCGAGGGGATGTAACTGTTCCAAAAATAATTGGCCTACAGATGAAACCAGATAGTGGCCAAATTGCATCCTAATCACAAGATAATAGAGGAACTTTAAGCTCCAAGGCTGATTATGGTTATTAGCAGCTGCGCTTATCTCGGCTGTAACCTTTTAAAAAGACATGTTTTGCTAAACAGCATTGCTGAATAAGACAGTTTCAAAATTAGACCTTGGCTATGCTTTCAAGTGTATTTTATTTTCTTCAGTTTAACCATTAACCATTTAAAGCCTCCACATACATGCATTGACATGGTGGTATCATTCATGTGCTTAGCCACTGGCAGTCATTGGCTAGCTAGCCATATCAGCCTGTATGTGGGCCTCATTCAGTCATCTACTGGCCATTTGCATTTTCTTTGCAAGCCTTTTACACCTTGCCATAGTCAACTGTATATATAGAGGTGGCCATCAGCAATTTTATATAACTGAACTTGTATATACCTAGGCCTTGGGGTCCCTGGGCAAATTCAACACTTTCCTGGTGAAACTATTTCAATAAATAAATAAATAACTTAGCCCAAACCCCATCAAACTTCTTTCATCGGGCCCTGGTAGCATATGAAAGGTCCAGGAAAAAGATGTAAAATATGGCTCTCATAGTTCAATTTCTCGGAGTTGCAGGCTGCTTGGAGAAAATAATCTTACTTTATGTGGGAGCTCTTGCAGCTGGCTATTACCATTAGGACTATGCTGCCAGGCACTAGGACCCCACGGCAAACTTCTAGCTAGCAGTCTCCAGTGGGGACCACCCACTGACGCCGGCTCCTCCCCGACATTGGCCGATGGTATATCGGGGGTGGTTCCCTGCCCAACCTCAGTTCTCTCCCGCCTCAGACCCACTGACATTGGCTCTTTGGTGAACTTCTGGAAGAACTAGCGTTTGTCTCCTAATTTTTGCCTTTTTTCCTTGGTCAAAAAGTCCACTTTTCATCTCCTCCATTGCTGTATGTTGTCTTCATCATCATCCATCTCATCCACTGAAAAGAAAAAGATGAAGTGTGCCTGTGGTCATCAGATAGCGGTGAAGGATAAACACAAGGCCTGTGTCTTCTGCCTAGGGCCTGACCACGACACCAAGGCCTGTTCGGTGTACAGAGGCTTTACCGGACGGACTAGGATTCACCGCCTGAAGGCGCTCAAAGCACATTTTCTAGAGCAGCAGGTGGCAGTGATGCTGGCCTCACCAGCTGAAAAATCCTCCTCTTCTTCTTCTCAGCCTAAACATAAGGAAAAAAAGAAGGACTCGGATTGGAAGTCCCGAGAAAAGGACCAGGGTCCGTCCAAGGGGCACTGGTGCTCCTGTTCCCCTCGTCGAAAGAAGCCCTTCTTGGGGTCAAACTCGGGAGGGTCTGACCATTCTTCCTGCCTCTCTCAGCACTCTACAGGGTGGCAAGAGGCTTCCATTCCCACCAAAACACCGGCATTGGGGAGTGGCAAACAGGACTCCAGTTCTCCTCTAGCCCAAACTTCCCTAAAGGTGAAGGCTATTCCCTTGCGGACGTCCTCCACCACAAGGGTTGGGACCTCTACTTTATCCGCGGGGACTTCGGTCCCATCATATAAGGTCCCGACATCAGCCCCCCATATGCCAGGTATGGCCTCTGATTCCAAGCATCGGGAGTTGGTCTCTTCACCGGTCATGGCTCACTGATCCCCAGCGGCATCAACCGCAGCTTCTAAACGAATTTCAACCTCCAAATCAACTGGCTCCAGGCCATCACCAGTCCAAGAAAAGGCGCATCCGTTGGGCAAGGCCTCCTCAGTGCCTGAACGTTCGATGATCCACAGGGCAACCACACCAGAAGACTTGGGGAATTAGTCTACTCCCTCACCTAAGGACCTGCCGGACCTCCCCTTGTCTCCTATTGCTCCTCCCATGCCAGAGCGGCCTTCACCTTCAGGAGGGTCGGCCACGGTGCAGTTCACAAAAGAAGAACTGACTGAACTGTTCCAGTTCCGGTGGGGGTGGGTCAAAAAGGATGTGGTTCCACCGCAACTGGACTCAGAACTGGCTGCAGCTAAGGAAAAGGACCAAAGCCCGGCCAGGAAACCTTCAGCTCCCATGCTTAAGCCATCTTCCCCCAAGCCTAGAACAAAGTCTTGCTCACGCAGCTCCATGGTCTCCCATGGGCGGACTTTACATAAAAAGAGGTGACACTGACGTTGCTCATGGTCACTTAATACTGACCGCCATCACTCCTGTAGCAGGGAGCAGTCATCAAGCTGATGGTCTGACAGCTATCGTCGGCGCTCGACCAGCCGTCGCTAGCCATTGCCAGTCCCACAGTGGGTGGCGTTCCTTTGGGGGGCACAGATCCTCCTCAGGATCAGTTTCCCCTTCTTCTAGGGGCAGAGGTTCGGAGACCAGCTCGTGTTCTGACTGTTCCCTTTTGAGGGAGAGGCCGGTGTCCCCAGATGAGAAGGATACCCCTAGGTCGCCTACTGATGATCCCACATTCATGGATGTCTTGAGGCATATCCAGTCCTCCATGAGTGTGAGATGGAGGATCTGGATCCCGAGCATCGGAGACTAGCAAAGTACCTGAGACAGAAGGAGCCCAAACCCTTGGTTGTCCCTCCTCTTGTGGATACTTTCCAGGATCTTATGCGCATCACTTGGAAGCATCCTTCCACTTCTCCGGCAGTCTCAAAGAAGTCAGACAGTCTGTACAAGACACCAAGGGATGAGCCCTTTCTAGTGGAACACCCTCAAGCAGACTCCATGGTGATCACGACTGCCCGGGACAAGTCAAAACAGCCGAAGCACCTTAGTTCTCAGCCTCCTGACATGGAGTCCAGATATTTAGGTCAGGTGGGCAAGAAAGTCTATTCTGCCTCCACCTGCTCTACCCAGTCCCTGAATTTCCTTACGCATATGGTGCAGTACCAGAATGCATTATGGGAGAAGAGATTAGAGGTTGCTCAGGCCTTGCCAGGCTCTGCACAAAAGACTGAGCTCCTGGACATTTTAAAGTCGGGTTCAGACTTAGGCACTCATGTTCTGAGGGCCTTGTACGACACTGTGTATATGGCTTCTAGGGCAGCAGCAGCATCCGGCATTTGCCTTAGGTGCCACGCCTGGCTTAGAGTCTCAGAATTCTCCCAGGATCTACAGTCCGGAATCCTGGACCTCCCATTCCAGGGTTCCATCCTCTTTGGGGAGGAAACCGAGAAATGTATCTCACATTGCCAAGACTCCGGGAAGTCAATCTGGTCCATCTGAAAGATGTTTAATGGGGATCAGAAGCTGTTTTGCAGATGGCCATTTCATAAGACCTCAGAGCAGGATACCTGCGGTCAGTTTCAGCAGAAGGGCGGCTTCAAGAGAAAGGCATCAGTCCAGACCTCTGGGAGCTTCACCTCTAGAGGCCCCAAATCCTCCCAGCCCTCTCTGCCCACCCCCTGGTCTACCCAATGACTCCTTACCGACCCACCCCACCTCCAGCGGAGGCAATGGGGGAGGCAGTAGGTGGTTGCTTTTCCTATTACCCAAAGGGTTGGTGCAACATCACATTGAACATCTGGGTCTTGGACCTCGTAAGAAGAGGACATATTAACGAGTTCACGCAAATCCCTCTGGATACCCCACCAGGGTCCTCCCATTATCCTCCTTCACACATTCCCTAGATCAAAGGAGAGATTCAAGCCCTGTTGCAGATGTGAGCGACAGAGCCAGTCCCCCTGGAATAGGGGCAGGGCTTTTATTCTCACTTTTTTCTGGTCCCAAAAAAACAGGAGACCTATAGCCCATTCTGGACTTCAGCTCTCTAAATCTCTTTATAGAGTACAAAAGGTTCAGGCTGGTTACCCTGCCAGGCCTCATTCTCCTCTTGCATCACGGGGACTGACTCTGCTCCCTGGATGTGCAGGATCGGAAGTTCCTGAGGTTCCTCTTCCAGGGAAACATTACCAGTTCGGAGCCTTACCATTCGGCCGCTCCTTGAGTCTTCACCAAATGTCTAGGGGTGGTGGCTGCAGTTCTCAGGCACCAGAACCATTATGTCTTTCCCTACCTAGACGACAGACTTCTGGCAGCTCCATCGAGAGCTCAACTTCTTTGCACTCTCAGAGACACCTTTACCCTCTTCCAAGAGCTGGGGAACACCCTGAATCTCTCAAAGTCATCCCCAGAGCCCAGCCAAGGACTCCTCTTTATTGGAGTGGTCCTGGATACCATTCAGAGCATGGCCTTTCTCCCTCAGGAAAGGTGGGGATTGTCTAAGGAGCATGGCCAGACTGGTAGGCATGGCTTCTCAGGTCCCAGTCAGGACCTTCCTCAGACTTCTGGGGCCTGCTTGCATATGAGAGTCCCACAGTTGATGGTCAGGGTGCAGTGGGACCAAAGGTCAGATGACCTAGACCAACCAGTCAGGGTCTCTGACCTAATCAGAAGGACCCTTTCCTGGTGGCTAGACCCCTCCACCCTGGTATGAGGGGTCCCTTTCCGGCAGGAGCCACTAAGACAGATTCTCACTATGGATGCCTCCAGTCTCGGTTGGGGTTCTCATCTGGGAGACAAAGAGATCCAGGGAATTTGGTCTCCAGATGAGCAACTACTCCATATCAATATTCTAGAGATGTGAGCAGTCCTGAACGCCTTGAGGGCGTTTCAGATGAACCTGTCACCAGGCCCTCTTCTTATTCAGATGGACAACACATCAGTGGTGTTTTGCATAAACAAGCAAGGGGACACACACTCATACCCCCTTTGCAGGGAGGCGATGACGGTCTGGTATTGGGCACTGGAACACCACTTAGACCTCACTGCTGTTCACGTTCCAGGCATCCAAAACATTTTGGACGACAGCCTAAGCTGGTCTCTGTCCAAGGGTCACAAGTAGGAGCTCCTCCAGTCAGTAGCAGATTAGCTTTTCAACAGGTGGGGCTGTCCAGAGTTGGACCTCTTTGCATCTCCACTCAACACCAAACTGCTCAGTTTCTGCTCACTAGAGCCCACACCTGGTATTTTCTGGTGAGACGCTTTGTCCCTCTGTTGGACAAGGAGGTTTCTGTATGCTTTCCCTCCCTTTCCCATTCTTCAGAGGGTCCTGCTGAAGCTTCAGGCAGAAGGAACAGAGATGATCCTCATTGCTCCTTTGTGGCCTCGGCAGATTTGGCTCCCACTGCTTCAGTAGCTGGCAGTGGAGCCTCCAGTACAGCTGCCGCTGAGCTCGTACTTGCTGTCTCAGGATCAGGATGCTGGTCCATCCGGACCTCAGATCCCTGCATCTTCATGTCTGGCTCCTGCAGACTTAGCAAGAACTAGGTATGGGATCTCCCAGGAAGTGGTGTACATTCTCGTGGCAGCAAGAAAGCCCTTAACCAGATCCACTTATGCCATGAAGTGGAAATATTTTTGCTTATGGGCTTCACCCCATCACCTGGACCCACTTACATGTCCAGTGAACTCGATTCTAGAGTACCTCCTCTCCTTGTTGAATCAGGGCTGAGCTACTCTTCCATAAAGGTACATCTTTCTGCCATCTCTGCTTATCACATACCTGTGGAAGAAAAAACCCTCGCACAACTGGACGTGTCCCGTATGTTTTTGTGGGGCATATTGCATACCAGGCCTCCCATTAGAGATCTGGTTACACCCTGGGATCTCCTTTTTATGCTGGAGAAGTTAACTCTTCCCCTGTTTGAGCCTGCCACAGATTGCGAGCTGTGCTTCCTTTCTTGGAAAGTGTTGTTTTTAGTTGCAGTTACTTCAGCCCGGAGAGTTTCTGAGCTTCAGGTCCTGATGTGTGAGAAGCATTATTTAATTTTTCATAAGGACAGGGTGTCCTAGAGAACAAACCCTAAGTTTTTGCCAAAGGTGGTGTCTGAGCTTATGTTAAAGAAGGTCATCTACCTTTCTGTTTACTATCCAGATCACTCAAACAGAGGGGAAGCAATCCTGCATACCTTGGTCGTCCACAGGGTGTTGCACTACTACCTTACCCGCAATGCTCCACACCACAAAATGGAGCAATTGTTTGTGGCCTTTGCACCGCACTGCAAAGCCACCTCTGTGTCTAAGCAGACACTTTCTAAGTGGCTGGTCAACTGTATTGTTTTCTGTTACAACAAGTATAACAAACCCTACCGGGCCTGGTTGAGGGTCATTCTACCAGGGGAGTGGCTACTTCGTTTGCCTCTCTACGTAATGTCTCCATTGGAGACATCTGTGTAGTAGCTACCTGGAGCTCAGTGCATACTTTCGTCAAGCACTACAGCCTGGATATTGCCTCTAGGAGAAGGGCAGGTTTCTGCCTTGCAGTCCTCCAAGGCCTTCTGTCTTAACTGCCTCCTTAGGGTTACAGCGCTTCTAGCCTCCTCCCAGACTTACCTTTCTCCCTTTCTCGGGATTGCTTGGGACTCAGTCCTAATGGTAATAGCCTGCTGCAAGAGCTCCCACTCGAAGTAAGATAGTACAATTACATAAGAATTTAGCGTAACAGTAGATCTTCGAGAGAAGCTCTTGCAGCAGGTGCTACTTTCCTTCCCTCCTTCCACCTGGTGAGTTCTGCATCTCTCTTTCTATGGTATGCACCCTCCCTGTCTGCCTGCTGGTCCTTTCACTGGGTCTCCAGTGGGTAAACTGAGGTGGGGCTAGGGACTGCCCCCTGATATACCATCGGCCGACGGGGCGGAGCCGGCATATGGGGGGTGGTCCCTCCTGGAGACTGCTAGCTAGAAGTTTGCTGGGGTCCTAGTGCCTGGCAGCATAGTCCTAATGGTAATAGCCTGCTGCAAGAGCTCCTCTCAAAGATCTACTGTTATGGTAAGTTCTTATGTAACTGTACTTTCCTTAGCCAGGGTGCCATCCATGATCAGCAGTACTGTACGGGGACATCCCGTTGCACCTCTGCCATCCATGGCAAGATCCAGCACACCCTGAGAAAGTGCACTGCAAACCCAGGATCAGGATGCAAACCCTTGGGCAACCTGTTTTTCAGGAAAGATAAATGGTCTGAATCCTCAGCACCCTCTTGCAGTCCAACCAGCCGGACATCGGGAACATGATATAGCTTTTTCCAATGCCTCCAGTCTGTAGTGCAACTGCCCATTTTCCTGCACTAACTTCGCTGTGGCAGACAAGGCTTTAATTGCTTGAGTTTCAGCAGAGTTAGCAGTCTTTGTGGTGAGTTCAATTTTAATCTCTAGCTCGCCAAGCCTTGCAAAATCGTCTCCACCTTTGTGTCAGTGGTTTTTATGGAGAGCTGTAAGGCCTTCCATGGTGGCTCCACGCTGGTTGCTGCAGGTGTAGAGGAAGAGACCTGTTGCTCAGCCGATGGCTGTGACTTTGACCCCAGTCAGACTGCCTTTATTCAAATGTCCCATGGCTGAATTTGACCCCAAACTGTTCTGCTCAAAATAAGGAATTGAATGCTTGTAAAAGTCTGGCTCCAAATCACACTTAATTCGAATAAAATAAGCCAAATCTCCCTTCAGGTGCAGAGCTGTAAAAGGCACATCTACTGGGTAGGTGTGCTCAACAGCACCCCCTTACTTCTTAATTTTCCCAAACCAGCCTGCCCAGTCCCCAGTGCCAGCAAGTACCCCCCATCCTGCCCATTTTTACTCTGCGACACCAGGGACCCCACCCCTGATGCCACCAAACATAACAATGACACAGTGGTATCCAATCCTGAGTGCCATTACCTGAAATAAAGAAAACTGTCCTTCATATTTTTTTTTTTTTTAATTCCTGTAATCCCACCCTCTACCAAGTATCCCTCCCGTCACTTCCCATGCCTGTAGAGGTTAAACTGACACAGGGGTACCCAATCCCCCAGTGTCGGTACCTGAAATAAAGAAACCCATCCTTCATAGTCTTTTTTATTTGTATACACCCTGTAAAAAAGAAAACAGTCCATCAATGTCTGTTGCCACCATCGCCCCCCAGCTGCCATTACCCTCCCACCCAACCCCCTACTCGGCACCCACCCCTCCACCCCCCACACCTCTTACTTACCTACCTACGGGTCCAGTGTCGTAAACCTCTCTGGACCAGCAACACATCTTCACTCTTTGACACGGGACCAGGAGTGGACTTGAGGAAATCAGGAATGTGGTTCACTATTTTTCAATGCAATTTGAACTTGTCCTCATAACTTGGTCATTTTTTAATATTGTTCCTCCAAATTTTCAACATGAGCCTGTTTAAGACTCCACCTCATGAACGAGGAGGTGAAATCCTTCAAATCCAGCCTGAAAGGCGATTTTGCAGTCACTCTGCAAAATCACCTTTTGGTTAGAATTTGAACATTTTCACCTATCGAGTTCATGAGGTGGGGTCATAAGAACATATGTTGAAAATCTGGGGTCAGAAAATATTTTTTAAAAAAAACAAAGTTATGAAGGTATATTGAAATTTTTGGACACTCACTCGTAACTTTGATAATTTTCAATATTTTGACTCAACATTTTCAACATAGCCATTTTTTCACACCACCTCATGAATGTGATAGGTGTCATTTTTCAAATCCTGGCCAAAATATGTTTTTGCACTTGTGTCGCAAAATGACATTTCATCCAGTATTTTATAAATGACACCTGTCATGTTTAAGGAGGGGTCATAAAAAGACTATGCTGAAAATGTGGGGTCAAAATGTGAAAAAAAAACTTAAGTTATAAAGAAATATTGAATTGTGCCAGCGTCTACTTATAACTTTATTTTTTGCAGATTTTGGCCCCTAATGTTCACTATATCCCTTGTGTTACCCCACTTCCTGAACATGACAGGTGTTATTTTTCAAATCACCTCTGAAACATGTTTTCGCAGTCGCACTGTGACAGCACTTTCCAGATGGGATTTCACAAATTCCACCTGTCTTGATCATAATGTCAGATCATAAAAGACTGTTGGAAATTTGGGGTCAACATGTGGGAGCCCAGTGAAAATTAGATATTGCCTCTCAGCTGGTCTGTCCTGGATAAATACAATCTAAAAAAGTGCAAAAACAGGACACCACTGAAAATGAGATATTGCATCTCACCTGGTCTGTCCTGGGTAAATATTTAGTAAAAATACATAAAAACAGGACCCCAGTACAGCAGAGACCCAGTTGAACTGTGCCTTTGTGTTACTCTATTCTGGGAAACAACATATTATAAAAGCTGAAGCCCAATGAAAATGTATCTTGCCTTTCAGCTGGGCTGTCTTAGGTAAATACATTTTAAAAATTGATAAAAGCACGGCCCCATCGAAAATGAGGTATTACACCTGGGCTGTGCTATCCTGGGTAAATACAGAGTAAAAACAGGGAAAAGCAGGATCCCACTGAAAACAAGATACATCTGAGCTGTGCAACGTGCTGTCCTGGCTAATCACAGTATAAAGATGTGCTAAAGCAGGACATCACTGAAAATGAGATACTGCTTCTCAGCTGGGTTATTCTGAATAAATGTATTGCAAAACTATGTAGAAACAGGACCCTGCAGCAGAAATTCACTGAAAAGGAGCTGTTGCATCTAAAATGATATGTCCTAGGAAAACACATTATAAAAGCAGGACCACACTAAAAACGAGATATCACATCACCCCTCTACTATTCTTTTTTTATTTAGTTGTTTAACCAGGTATAGCACACTAAGCTGGAAGCTTATTTACAGGAGCGACCTGGGAGTACAAGGAGGTAAAGTGACTTGCTCAGGGCCACACAATATGCAAGTGGAAGCTGTGAGATTCAAACCCAGGTCTGGTCTGCTGGATGTCACCAGATTTGCAGCTCAGAGCCTTAGACCACTGCGCTATACTGCCTCCTCTAATTCTGGGCATTCTGGGTAAATGCAGTATAAAACTGTGTTATTGCAAATGACATATTACATCTCATCTGGTCTATCTTGGGTAAATATATAAAAAAATGTGTACAAGCAAGACCCTTTACAACAGCAGTGCAAGCAGCGAACATTTGGTACTGGCAAATGCTTGTTTTCTCCTGGTTTTGCTCACTTCCTTCATGCAGAGACTGGTTGTCTTCACTATGTCTTCCCATTATATTCTCCACTGTTCCTTTACCCCTCCCTGACAATCCTCCCCTACTAGGCTGCTTCTAAGGTAGTCTCTGTGATGCTTGGCCAGCTGGTTATGATTATTGTATGCTATTTGTAATATAAAATTATAAAATGGGCAAAGGATTTCAAGCAATCTGATTGGTTGTTAGCCGTGCATTAGATGTGTCTAATGCACAGCTAAAACTAGAACCCTCATTTAGAATACACAGGCACATTTTATAAGCGCAATAAGCCACTCCGTGGATGTGCATTAGACAGTTCTAATGCACAGCTAGGGGACTGGTTGCACTCAGCCTGTGGCCTTGTGCCTCACTACGTCCCCCTAGCCGTGCATTAGGACTGTCTAATGCACACCCCATCGTGTCTTATTGCTTACATATAGTATGTGATTGTCTCACATAAGACAGCCTGAGCACCATGGGTACCACCTCCCCCAAGGTTTCAGTGAAACTAAAGGATATAACTGACCAGGAGATCTCTGTAGTGTAATTAACCTCCTTGAGACATTGCAGTTTATGGCCTTTTTATGACTTGTTGCTGCTCTGAAGTCGGAAAGCTAAATATACAGTTTATTATAGGACAGGCCATCATTTTGCTGATTCCTGTCAGGCATCTCACACCTGGGTGACAGAATTGCAGGGTTGTAAACCTCAAAAGGAACTGGTAGATCAAAGACTCATAATTTGGGAAATGAGTTGTTGCTGATGTCACCTTATTTAATATACCGCCTGATGGGACATCATGCTTGTGTTTTTTTTCTATTCTAAAAGAAGGAGCTAGATGACTCACCAAGAGGATAGGGAGATGGGGTTTAAATGTATCCTTGTAACTGGGGAATATGATATATATTATTTTGGGACTCTAGAGAGACACAGCTCTCTGATCTAACTATAAGCACTACAAAGGTAATACATTAGATAGAAAAGATATAACTGTATGTTGGTAGGCATTTGTTCTGTAGTTTTCCTTGTTTTCTTTTATGTGATTGTGATGCTCTTTGATATATTGTTCTGTATTTACATTTTTCATATTTTTATCATCTTTTAGTAAAATATATTTTTCAAGATACTGCCTGGGTGTGTCTTCCAAGTTCTTTTTGCATGTGATATATATGTGGTTAAGTTTGGCAGCTGTTCTGAAGGGCTTGATGGTGTTACCAAACTGGGAAAAGGTAAGAATATACCCAAGGTCTCTTATAGAGTTTTAAGGGTTCATTTTGGAAGCCTGGCTTGGTGCCCCTGGTGAAAGATTGTACCGTAATCCCTGAAGAGGGTATATATCTGAGCCTGTACATTAGGTATGCTAGCACAAGGTTCATAGTTTGAATCCCCCCAGAACTTGAGACTAAAGGTGATTCGGACCCAAAAGCAGACAGGAGGGTTACCCTGTCTGTTACCTGTTCACACTATTGTGCTCTGAGGTTGGCACTGTGGGAGCAGATGGCCTGACCTGCTGAGTGCGTTTGTGACAGATTTGGTGGCAGAGGTGGATAAAATTTGGTAATATAAGCTTTAACTGTTCAGTGTGTCAGCTTAATACTGTACAGCTCACTTGCAGAATAAGGCAGTGATTTATTGTTTTAAAAAAGGAAACAGAACTATATCATTTTGCATACAGTCAAGTGCCTACCTGTTTTATTTTCTTTCTAAATTGCAAGTTAGAGTAGCCATAGTTAGGGAAGAAGATGGCTTCCAAGTTCAACAGGCATACTGCAGACTACTTGAGGCAGTTGTCCAAGAACAGAGGAGTCCTGCACAAGGGGAGAGCAACCAAGCAGAAACTCATGGATGCCCTGATGGCAGCAGATGCCCAGAGCATTGAGTCACAGACTGTGACTGAAAAGGACCAAACCTTCAATGTGAAGGGGTCAGCGGCCAGTGCAGTGTCCAGATCTAGTGGGGAGGACAGCAGGGCCAGTGCAAGCCCAGGACCACAGCAGCAGGGGAAGGTCACCAGCATTTTGGAGCCAGAAGCAATCAGGCTGCAGAATGAGGTGCGCAGAATGGAGTTGGAGTTCCAGAGAGAAGAGAAGCAAGAACAACGAGCCACAGAGGAGAAGTGGGAGTGAGAACAGTGAGCCACAGAGGAGAAGAGGGAGCAAGAACTGCGAGAAGTGGACCACGAACAGCAAGAGGCAGACCGTGAAGAGTGTGAGTGCCAGAGGCGACATGAACTGGAGAAGTTATGACTCCAACCACCAGCATCAGAGCAGGTACGTGGCTTGGGTTTAACTGGAACTACAGGACTGGGTTACAAATTAAATTCCAAATTGATAGCTGAATTTAAAGAGGGGGAGGATATGGATGCCTTTTTAAATTTCTATGAAAAAGTTTGTATTCAGGCAAAATTCCTAGAGGGTCCTGGAGCTTCCAGCTATCTCCGTTACTTATTGAGAAAGCTCGGGATGCATTGGGTCAAATGGACAATGAGGACAGTAATGATTACAGCAAACTTAAAGCTGCACTTTTAAAAAAGTTTGATTTAACTGCAGAAGCATACAGAGCTAAATTCTGCAAGCTCAGGAGAAGCCCTAACATGAGCTATGAGGAGCTAGCCATGAAACAACACCAGTTTTTAAAATGTTGGTGGGAAGGAATTGAATCAAACTCTGTAGATAACATTGAAAATGCTGTATTGTTAGAACAGTTTTTTTGGGGCATGCCCAGAAGAGCTGAAAACCTGGCTGGAGGACCGAGATCCCAAAACAGTGCAAGAGGCTGCTGAACTCTCGGACAGCTATGCCAAGAGTATACCTGCTCTGAGAGCAAATGGGGTGGGTGCAGCAGCGCAGAAAGTAAAAAGCGTGCCTTCAGGGCAGCTAAAACCCTCACTGCCTCCACCGAAACCAGTTAGCCCCAGGTTTCAAAGTAAAGATTTCTCTGAGAAAAGAAATGAATGTTGGGTTTGCAAAGAAACCGGGCATATTGCCAGATAGTGTCCCAAAAGGATGAGCAATACACAAAATGGGGCTAGGAAAGAAGTGGGTTGTTTGTATGTCCCTGGAAGCATGCCTGTGAACATGAGGGAACACATGCACCCAGTCACTGTGAATGGTGTATAGACACAAGGGTTAAGAGACACAGGGGCATCCCTGACGTTGGTAAAAGGGGATCTGGTGGAGCCCGGTCAGCTTATACCCAATACATTTGTAACTATACAAGGGTTCACTGGTGAGGAGAGAACATTGCCAGTCACTAGTGTTCTCCTAGACTGGGGTGAAACAGGGGGAACTGTGCAACAAGTGGCTATAGCCAAAACTTTAGCAGTTGATGTCATCCTTGGCAACAATCTCAAACAGGGGATGGTGTGTGCAGTTACCCGTAGCCAAGTGGCAAGGGAAAATTGTACTTCCCTGGACCCCACAGAAGCCATTGTGGAAACCACTGGGAGGCTGGTTCCCCAGCCTGTGTCTCCTGATATGGAGACTAATGAAAAGGGGGTAGAAATTTCTCCAGTAGCAGTTAACCACACAGCTACGGAGGGTTACTCCGAAGAAGGAGGAGTGACCCATTGTTAGAGGGTTAGGGATGACAGTGATCCTGAGTACCCTGACGCTAGTGCTAGAGACCCTAGTTTAGAGACTGAAGGGGACCTGTCCCATGCCTTGGGAATGTGTAAGGAGTTTGCAGCTGCTCAGAAAAGTGACCCTAGTCTAGAGAAGCTGAGGGTCTGGGCAGACTCTGATGGAGCACAGGGAGGTGATGATAAACATAAGGTTTATTGGAAAAATGGGCTGATGTATACTCAGGCTCTGAAGACAGAGGGAGGGGTGATAGGCAGGCAGCTTGTCATTCCCCAAGGGTACTGTGAGCAGTTGCTCAAGATTGCACACGATATTCCCTTGTCTGGTCATCTGGGAATCACACGCACTATGCAGTGGTTGGCCCAGAATTTCTATTAGCCCAACTTCACCCAGCAGGTGAAAGAGTATTGCAGGTCTTGTCACCGGTGCCAAGAAATAGGGAAGGCAGGTAAGAAAACCCAAGCTGCCCTAATTCCATTGCCCTTAGTGAAGGAGCCATTCCAGAGGGTAGGAATGGATATGGATATATGGTGGTCTGTGTCAGTGGCTCAGTAGGTAGCACACTCGCCTCTGAGGCCGGGAGCTCAGAGGGCTGTGGGTTCAGTTCCCACATCTAGCACTTGGGTTAATATCCCAATACTGACACTGTAGTGCAGCATGAAGGGGGGTGCTGCACTTCTGAGGTGCCGTCTTTCAGATTACATGTTAAACCGAGGTCCCATCTACCTGGATTGGTGGTAGTTCAGGTGGATGATAAAGATCCCATGGCACTTATCTAAAAAGAGTAGGGGAATTTTCCCCGGTGTCCTGGCCATATTTCTCCCATTCACTAAAAATACCACCAACAACTTAATCTGGTTAATTTCAGTTGCCTACATCTGAATCCCCCCCTCCATCGCCCCTGAAAAAGGGACTTGTAGGCCCAGTGGGTTTACTGGGTGAGCAAAATTCAATAAATAAGATATTGTGGGGCCTTTAAATACCCCCCAGCTCCTCTGGGAAGAGGTTCATCCTGACTGTGGTGAATTATGCCACCCGGTATCCAGAGGCAGTCACCCTAACCTCACTGAGGACAGACAAAGTGGCAGATGCCTTACTTGGGATTTTCTCCAGTATTGGGTTTCCACAGGATGTTATCACCGATCGAGGGAGTTCCTTCATGTTGGACCTGATGAAATGTTTGTGGAAGAAGTGTGGGTTGGCTTGTGGAAAGATTTAACGGTATCCTGTAGTCAATGATCCAAGCGTTTGCTGAACAGCATGGGAGGGACTGGGAGAAATACCTTCCCCACCTGTTTGCATACAGTGAGGTGCCCCAAGAGTCGACAGGAGTTTCCCCCTTTGAGCTCCTATATGGACGCTGGCTATGTGGGCCCCTAGACTTGATCTGGGAGGACTGGGAAAGCAAGCATGCCACCCAGGGCACTCAAATAGTGGATTACGTCCTTAGGTTTAGGGAAAGGCTGAAGGAGCTTATGGGGACAGCCCAGAGCAACCTGGCAGCTGCCCAACAAACAAAAAGTGTGGTATGACCGCAGAGCTACAGCTTGCTCGTATACGGTGGGTCAGGAAGTCATGGTCCTTATTCCGGTCCAGAAAGACAAGCTGCAGGCTGAGTGGGCAGGACCATACAAAGTAGTTAGAAAGGTGAATGATGTGAACTACTGTATATCATAGAATTACCTGACAGAAGACATACAGAAAGAAGGTACCACATCAACATGATGAAGCCATATGCTAATAAGGCTGACGTGGTGTTTGCAGTATGTAGTCCTGGGGAGAGGATAGACGAAGGAGACCCCCTTCTGGACTTGCTGGAAGAAAGCAAGCAGGAGTCCTCTGTGGAGGCAGTTAAATTGTCTCCCCAGCTGGCCCAGCACAAGATCCAGGAAGTAAGGGAGGTTTTAGCAGACTTTGCCCCACTGTTTAGTGCCAAGTCTGGACTAACCCCCTTAGCAACACACGATGTAGAGACAGGGTCACAGATGCCCATACGGTGGACAGCATATCAGGTGTCAGAGGCTGTCCAAAAGTACATTAGGGAAGTGGAGGAAATGCTGGATTTAGGGGTAATCCCGAGATCTCACAGCCCCTGGGCCTCATACGTAGTCCTGTGCCCAGGCCAGATGGCTTTACTCGTTTCTGTGTGGACTATCATGGACTGAATGCAGTCACGAAGTCAGACGTCCACCCAGTGCCCCAGACAGCAAACTCCTGGACAAGTTGGGAGGGGCGACATGCCTTACGACTATTGACTTGACAAAGCGGTATTGGCAGGTATAGTTAACTGATAGAGCTAGGGAGAGGTCGGCTTTCATCACTCCGATAGGCTTATTTGAATTTAAAGTAATGCCTTTCAGAATGAAGAACGCACCGGCCACTTTCCAAAGGTTGCTGAACCAGGTGTTAAATGGTGCTGAGGAGTACATCGTGGTGCACCTGGATGCCATTGCCATCTTTAGTGCCAGCTGGGAGGAACACCTGTCCCACCTTAGGGAAGTGCTGTGCAGGATACAGAGGGCCAGGCTCACTGTCAAAACTGAGAAGTGCCAGGTGGTCATGGCTGAAGCGGCATACCTCTGGCATGTTGTAGGCTGGAGACAGCTCCGTTCTAACCAAGTAAAAGTAGAGGTGATCAAGGCATGGCCCAGACCAGAAATGCAGAAGCAGGTCAGGAGTTTTCTAGGGACAGCAGGGTACTATAGGAAATTTGTACCCAATTACATTACCCTGGCTGCTCCCCATCTGACCTGGTAAAGAAAAAGATGCCTAAGAAAATTACTTGGGAACCAGCCTGTGAAAAAGCCTTTACCAGACTGAAGGAGGCACTGTGCAGTGCTCCTGTATTGACAAGTCCTGACTATAGCTGATCCTTTATAGTCCAGACTGACGCCTCAGATGTGGGTATTGGGGCAGTACTGAGTCAGACATCCAACCAAGGGAAAGATCACACTGTAGTGTACCTGAGTAAAAAGTTACTTCCCAGGGAGCAGGCTTACTGTACTGTGGAAAAAGAGTGTCTTGCCATAGTGTGGGCCCTAAAGAAATTAGAGCCATACTTATATGGGCAGCATTTTGAGGTACAAACTGACCACAACCCCCTGATTTGGCTGACACAAATGGGAAAAACTAATGGTAGACTATTAAGATAGAGTCTTGCCTTGCAAGGGTATGACATGACGATCTTACATAGGGCTGGAGCAACCAGTCAGAACACAGATGGCTTATCATGTCTATATGAGGAGTGAACTGATTTGGGAAGCTCATCCCATGCCGGGGATAGAACCCCCAAATTCAGTCTAGGTGGGGAGGATTGTGACGCTTGGCCAGCTGGTTATAATTACTGTATGCTATTTGTAATATATAAATATAGTATGTGATTGTCTCAAATGAGACAGCCTGTGCTCCATGGGTACCCCCCAACCCAGGTTTCAGTGAAACTAAAGGATATAACTGACCAGAAGATTTCTTTCATGTAATTAACTTCCTTGAGCCATTGCATTTTATGGCCTTTTTATGACCTGTTGCTGCTCTGAAGTTGGGAAGCTAAATATACAGTTTATTACAGGACAGGACATCATTTAGTTGATTCCTGTCAGGCTGTCTCACACCTGGGTGATGGAATTGCAGGGTTGCAAACCTCAAAAGGAACTGGTGGTTCAAAGACTCATAATTTGGGACATGAGTTGTTGCTGATGTCACCTTATTTAATATACCTCCTGATAGGACATCATGTTTGTATTTGTTTCTATTCTAAAAGAAGGAGCTAGATGACTCACCAAGGTGGTGGGGAGATGGGGTTTAAATGTATCCTTGTAACTGGGGAATATGATATATATTATTTTGGGACTCTAGAGAGACACAGCTCTCTGATCTAACTATAAGCACTACAGAGGTAATACATTAGATAGAAAAGATCTAACTGTATGTTGGTAGGAGTTTGTTCTGTAGTTTTCCTTGTTTTTCTTTTATGTGATTGTGATGCTCTTTGATATATTGTTCTGTATTTACATTTCTAATATTTTTATCATCTTTTAGTAAACTATTTTTTTCAAGATACTGCCTGGGTGTGTCTTCCAAGTTCTTTTTGCATGTGATGTATATGTGGTTAAGTTTGACAGCTGTTCTGAAGGGCTTGATGATGTTACCAAACTGGGAAAAGGTAAGAATATACCCAAGGTCTCTTATAGAGTTTTAAGGGTTCATTTTGGAAGCCTGGCTTGGTGCCCCTGGTGAAATATTGTACCGCAATCCCTGAAGAGGGTACGTATCCGAGCCTGTACATTGGGTACGCTAGCATAAGATTCACAGTTTGAATCCCCCAAGAACTTGAGACTAAAGGTGATTCGGACCCAAAAGCAGATAGGAGGGTTACCCTGTCTGTTACCTGTTCACACTATTGCGCTCTGAGGTTGGCACTGTGGGAGCAGAGGGCCTGACCTGCTGATTGTGTTTGTGACAGTCTCCAATTTCTTTAAAATCTGCCCAGCTAATGTCCAGGACCCTCATCTTTGTGTGGTTTGCCTCTGCCCCATCTTAATGATAAACCACATTGTACTGTGAAAACTGAACTGCAGCCCCTGGAAGAAAAAGCTCAAGTTTTTAATCCCTGCTCAGCCCCTTCTGCTGCTCTCTGATTGGTTTGCAGGCCCTTGTTCCCGCCTTCGGCCTTCCCAAATGGCCGTGCTTCCTACTTGCTCCCTGGTAAGAACCTGCTTAGGGAAAAAAAGGATTTACAGCCCCAAAATCTTTAGATGCAGTGTGATTTAGCTGATGCCAACCCTCAGGTGTGGCACCGCTTGCCAAAATCTCTCCTAATGTGAAACAGTTGAGTAATATGAATCCCATTGTGTGCCTTGGGACCGAGATGCAACCCTTGCATACCGAAAGCTTAGACATTGCTTTCTTTTTGTAACATGTATGTTGGTCTAATAAAAGGTATCAAACCATTTGCTTCTGGATCTGCCTTATATTTAGGGAATCTCCTTGATTTTGTACAGGGTAACAGCCCTCTCCTTACAGTAGAGGGCAGGGTTGTTACTAGCAGTGCTAATAAAAGTGCTAGGTGCCTTAGCGTCATTATTCTGCCCTTAGAGGATAGGAAGGAGCATAGGATATAGCTTATTTTAGGGGCCTCAGTGGCCTAGCTGAGATAGTTCAGGTGTAGGGGACAACTTACTTCATGTAGCCTTGATCATGAGGGGTTGGCTTGGTGTTCCACACTGCAGTACAACCCGGGGATTTCTCTGTAGGCATCGTCAGCTTAAGTGCTGAGTGCTAGGGATGCTGTTGCACCAGAGGGGCAGACATACAAGATGTCCTGACATATGACTGGCTTCAGGACACAGACCATGGTGGCACAGCTCCCTGTTGTGGATAACTCCCCTGAGGATGTGGATACCAAGCTATCCTCAATGCCCGAGGTTGGCATGAAGTCCATAATAATGAATGATGTGGCTTGAGTATCCAGGATGTTCTCTATTCTCCCAATGGTTCAGGGCACTGGAGAATGTACTGCGCAGGACAGGCCCTATTGGGACAGTTAATGGAGCCCCTGGGTGGGAGTGGGAGGCAAGGGTGGGCACTCCCTCATGGAGTGTTTGCAGATGGCTTTCAGGCCTGAAGGGAATTCTCCTAACACAGACACACAGAAAATGATGGCAGAAAAAGGACCAGGTGCCCATCCAGTTTGCCCACCCTCCTGCCCCACGAGGCCCTTGTGGCCATCCCTTTCCCTTACCTCTGTCCTGTACCCTCTTACTATGACCATGTGCATATCCCATGACTGAACAGATTTATGTATTTATTTTTATTTATTTTTAAAAGATTTACTAGGAAAGACATACTGAGCTGAAATAGCTCTTTTGCAGATGTGTCCTGGGGAAGGGGAGATGGGTCGAGTATGGTAATAAGTTACAACAGTCAGTTACACAAACTAAAAATATAAGTTAGACAGTAAAGTAGCAATGAAATGAACAAGTTGAGCTAGACAGTGCAGCTGATGAACAACAAACAAAATAAGTGCACAAACTGCAACACATTTGGAGCCTGAGCATGCACTACTAGGTATAGAATCAATGTGCAAGAGGCAGCAAAATTAATGGGTGAAATAAGCACTGTATGGTCAGCAGGGAAGAGTGGAGGAAACTTGGCAGGGCATGGGGAATTAATTTGGAGCAGGGGCGGTGGTGGGCTAAGGATGTGGAGGGTGACAAAATACAGCACAGGATCAGAGACAACTGCACGAGTTTGTAGTGAATTCACAGAGGGATCTGGGTGAGTGGGAGGAAAGAGCAGCATTAATTTAGGGGGAAGAAAGACCCATACGATGGAGAAGTGGAAGGAGAAGGCAGCTTGGCCAGCAGAGGATTTTACTGAGGGGAGCACAAGAGATTGAGGGCTGTGAAGGGCGTAAAAGGCAGATGGGGGAATTGAAGAGGGAGGAGAGGTAAGGGGACAGGGACCCATGCCAGAATTTGGAGAAGGTGGTGCAATACCCGAGGCACCTGGCATCAAGGGAGGGAAAGGAGAAGGGGGAGTATAGTAATCAGTGATGGGTCCTAAGGGGCAGTCGAGGGCAGCATGGCAGAAGGAGTAAAAGGGGGGTCCAGTCTGGCTACAGTGGATTTGGGAGCAGCAATGTAAACAGGTAGTATAATGCAGTGGTTTAAGGCTCTGAGCTGCAAATCAGGAGACCTGGGTTTGAATCCTGCAGCCCCACTTGCATACTGTGTGACCCTGAGCAAGTCACTTAACTTCCCTGTGCTCCCAGGTCACACCTGTAAACAAGCTTTCAGCTCAGTGTGCCACTCCTGATTAAACAATTAAAAAAAAAAAAACAATGTCAGTGTATCTGAAGAATCATTCTTGAGATAATCTCTCTACGGGCAGGAAGTGGGATACTTGCTTTATTCCTGTAGAGTGCACCCAGTTTGGGGTGAAGCTTCTGTTGGATGGCATCTATATGAACTTAGAAGTTGGGGTGAAGAACCAGCCAGACCTGAGGTATTTTTTTTTTAGTTTTATTTGTTTTTCCTTCGGGTCCCCACCAGTCGGCATCTATCATTCAGCCACCCGTCCAGCCCTGCACCCCGACATCAGGCAGCTAGCCCCTTCTTCCCCCATGGTTTACCCTCCATGGCAGGGCGGTGAGGAGCCCCCCTTGCTCAACTCATCTCGACTAGGATCCAGATTCCGGGGAGTGCCATTCAGGGTCGGGACCTGCGGCAGGTGGCTGCTTTCATGCTGCTCGACCTTGGCCCTCATTTTTCTTGTTCTGTGTTTCTCCCTGGATGGAGCGTGCAATGTTGGCCATGGCCGTGCCATGCGTGCTTCCACCCACGGCACGCCGGCCGACTGCTCCACCCCCCCCTCTGGTGACAGGCTCAAGCATGCAGGCACCCAGCCTCCACCAGGTGTCAGGGAAGTGCTGAGCCTGTGTTCCTCTCCCTTTCCCACGAGAGGAGAGCTGTCCTACGGATGCTCGATCCTCTCCATCCCCAGCCGACCCCCGGTGACCCGCTCGCACCATGAACATGGGTTGCCGGCGTGGCAGGAGGTAAGGCACAGATGCCTCAGCCCTCCACACCACTGGGCCAGCAGACCTGAGGTATTTAAAGGAGGAAACATCCTCAATCGCAACACCATCAAGGGTATGGTAGGAGGGGAGAGGAGGGAGCCTGGCTAATCTCTACCTTGTGCCAAAAGTCATGGAGATAGTTTATTTGGCACTGGGGAAAGCTGATTTGCCTAGAAACAGTACTGGATGTTAGTGAAGTACAGTTGGAACCAGGCCATGAGATTGGAGGCAGAGGATCCAGAGGCATAGTGAACCATGTCATCTGCATACATGTGAATGGATGCAGAGGAACAGGCAAAGAAAAGGTCATTCAGAAATAAGGAAAAAAGAATGGAGACAAGGATGGACCCTTGGGGGGACACCAGAGCAGATAGGGAAAGGGTGGGGATAAGGCATCAGCTTGAAACCTGCCCTCAAGGTAGCAGTAGAACCACTTAACTGAGTAGGCAGAGAGCCGTGCTGCCTTAAGCTTGCCCAGAAGGACAGTGTGTTCAACAGTGTTGAAGACTTTGACCAAGTTAAAAAAAGTGGCTGAGGTGACCATGCCCTGATCCATACCAGACAGGATGGAGTCAGTAAGTCACAGGAGGGAGGTGGCGGTGGAGTGGGACTTCCTAAAACCCAGCTGGTAGGGAGTGAAGGAAGAGGCGGAATCAAGGAGAGGGGAGATTTGGGAGAAAGCAAGGTGTTCCTGGAGTTTAACCAAAGTGGGGAGGAGGAGGGAGATAATATGGTAGACACCAGGGGAGAAGGGGTCGCCTGTTTTGGGAAGGGGATGACTGTGGCCTGCTTCCATGCATCAGTGACGAAGGCTTGAGAGAAGGAGAGAGTTAGAAAGTTGGTGACAGGGAGAGCAATGGCAGGAGTGGAGAGAGACAGGAGTCTGGGGTCAAGACAATCATGGCTTCCATCTTGGTGTGGCTTTAGAGCCAAGAGAGCTTTGAGGGATGCAGAGCAGTGGTGGAGGAGAAGGACAATGGGATGGTGCAAAATGGAAGGGAGGGTTGGAGTGGGAGGGGAAGAGGAAGAGGAGAAGGGGAAGCAGCAAAGGAGGGGGAGGGCAAAGGAGATAAAAAAAGGAGTTCAAAGATGAGGCAGCTGTAGCAGGGTCAGAGACAGGGGTGTCACCTACCTTGAGGATGGGGAATGGGCTGGGTCAGAGGTGAGAAGAGGGCATGAATGACTTTTCAGAACTTAGAGGGGTGGTTCAAGTTGTTCTGGAGTGTGAATGCAAAGTATTCAGCCTTTGCAAGCCTAGGAGCTCTGGTACAATCATTGCAAATGGTCCAATAGCTAGTAAGGTCAAGCGGGGGAACCAGTGGACTTGTAGGTCCAGCAGTAAAGGTCACATACTCAATGACAGTTCAGCAATTCAGCTGAGATCCACAGTAGGTGAGAACCTCGAACCCTAATTTTTTCCTGGGGGGGGCATAGTAATACCATGCTTTGAACTGTTTTGTAACAGTACCTGACCAAGTATGTAACTGGTTTACATTCACTGTTATTGTAATTTCAACATTCTGCCTATGTAGTTGCCAATGTGCTATTCTGCAGCTTGTAAATATCCCTGTACTGTTGTTGTTGTTGTTGTATGGTTTCGCATTGCCTTGTAATTCTCCTGGATTGCACCTGAAAATAGGCAGTGTGGCTGTCTAGCCTGCTAACCTGGTCAATAAAAGCTAAATAAAGACTGACAAAAACTTTAAATGGAATAAAGAATAAACATGCACCCTTGAAACAGTGCCGAGTCAGTGGCAAATGCTCGCACTGGCTGGATCGTGAACAGAGGAAAAAAACTGAAACTCAGGGACAAGGCATGGGGAAATTTTAAACTATCAGGGGAGCACACCGATTGGCTGAAATACAGGACCCAAAGAAACAACTGTAAGAAGGAGCTCAAAAATGCCAAACAACTATACATCAGGTCCCTCCAAAAAACCTGGCTGACCCTAAAAATTTCTGGAGACAAGTCAATTACCTCATCAAGGGCTGTTCATCGGACATCACCCCGTGCATCCAAGTCTATGGTCATCTAGTATCTGAACCTGAGGCACCAGCGAATGCATTCAACAACTTTTCACTAATCTCGACAAGTACAAGCACCCCAGACCAGTAAACCTGAACTCCCCCACACTCCGGCAAACCCCATAGTCCCCAGTTCCACTTCCACCTCATTTTTCAGAAAGAAATTCTTACTCTGCTAAGACCTCTCAAACCGGATGGCTCCCCAGGATTCGACAAACTAGAGCCCAAGTTCCTGAAATTAGCTGCCCCAATAACAGCGACCCCATTCAGGAACCTATTTAACAAGTCCCTTCTCCTTGGCCAATTCTCCACAAAGTGGAAAATGGCGATGGTCGTACCCAACACATAAAGGTGGTGCTAAGGATCAGGTGGAAAACTACAGACAATATTCATACTCAGCGCACTTGCAAAAACTTTGGAGAAGCTGGTGTACAACCAGATCTAGATTCACATGGAATGCTATCACCTGCTCTCTGATGCACAGCACGGATTCAGAAAAACCAAGGGATCGACACAGCCCTCATCAGGTTTACAACAGAAGCACTTGGGGGCAATGGATCAAGGCCTAGCAACTGGAGCACTATTCCTTGACCTAACAAAAGCCTTCGACCTGGTGGACCATGACCTCCTGAGCAATGACCCTGGCCACCTCAGACTGGACTCACGCCTGCTCCTGGTTTCAGCACTACCTATGGGAAAAGAAGCAACTAGTAAAATGGAACGGCACTACATCCAGCATACAACAGGTGAGCCAAGGAGTTCCCCAAGGATCTATCCTTGGACCTCTGTTCTCAATCTTTATTAACAACATGCCTAAACACTGGGGGGGGGGGGGGAGACAAATATTCAACGCCATGCAGATTATGAAATTATTTGCCGGAGCTCCAAGGATATGAATCAGCTAAACCTGAACCTTAACGTTGATTTCGGAATCCTGGAACAATGGCTTGTTGATAATAAACTGGTCCTAACCCTAAAGAAGTTGAAAGCCATGCTATTTGGCCACAGACACCTGGGTGCTGATAGAAACAACTTTCTTCAGGTATTCTCAAACAATGAGACCAGGTTAGAAGTCTGTGCATCCATTAAGTATCTAGGCATGCATCTTTACCAAGAACTAACCCTGAAAATGCATGTGGAGGCACTAACACTCTTCACCAAAAAATCGGGCTACTATATAGGCTAGGCGGATACCTAAGCAATGAAGCTCGATTGGCAATCGCCACTGGAACCCTCCTTCCCATCCTTCTATATGGTGCACCTCTCCTACAACCTCTCAGAAGCACTGAGCTTGTCAAACTCAGAGTTCTCTATCACAAAGCTGCTCGCTTTGTAGCTGCTGCTCACCCCTGAGACCACCACTGTGGAGTACTCGCTTCTCTAAACTGGCCAGTACTAGAGGCAAGGCTAGCATACCCTACCCTCTGCCTTCCCTTTAAAACAATAAAACTGGCAGCCTTCCCCAGTCTAAATGGACTTCTTCAGTACAAAACTAGCAAACGGGAACGCCAATCGACCACGAACACTGCTCTTGAAGTCCCCAGGTCTCGATCTTGTGCAAGAGATAGATCCTTTGCTATCTCTGCTCCAGTATTCTGGAACAGCTTACCATCAGAAGTGACAAATCACTCTACCTTTAATGCCTTCAAAGCTGCTCTTAAATCCCACTTGTTTGTGACTAGTGTATGCAGTTGTAACTAAGGCCACAGAGTTACACCACAGTATGTCATCTTGACCATTTGGCCTACGCCAATGACTAGGGCCTCCAACTCTTGGGTGCTTGACCCTGCCATAAAGATCATTTTTATTCTTATTTCCAGAACTCACCTTAATTGAGGTGGCAACCTAGTAGCAGCTATGCTCCTCCATACCTGCCCCCTCAAACCCCTCCCCAGGTTATTGCTTTACTCTAGTTAAACCTATAGTACACCTGTAAGATATTGATTATCCTGGACTCCATGGGTTGGACTTCTCTGTGTCTAAGTATTGTAATTTTAACCTGTGGTTATGAAATGCTCATTTTTTGTTCCTGTCTCTGTATGTAAAATGTTTGTTCTCACTGAATGTAACTAACTCCGGGTCGCCCCTGAAAAAGGGACTCCATGTCTCAGTGGGTTTACCCGGTTAACAAATTTCAATAAATAAATAAATTTGAGGGCCGTGTTGATGTTATTGGCAGCTGAAATTGGGGACCAATCAACAGCCACCAGGTTGGCATGAATGGAGGACAGTTCCAGAGATTGGAAGGATTGGATATGGATGAATTTGGGGGGAGCTTTGGGCAGTGTATCTTGTACACACTGTAGACAATACTGTGGTCAGTGAGGGCATCGGAGAGGGTACCAGCATCCACAATACCACGTAAGTGAGAAAAGAGGGCCCAGTACAGGAATGAGTGGATGAGGGATTTGTGACTGGGTCGAGTCGACTTAGAGATAAGTTATGAGAGCTGTAGGCATTTAACATTTTGGCATTATTTGCGAAGGGAGGGCAAGAAGTAATTTACATTAAAGTCACCTAGGATGGGCAACTCACTAAACGCGGTGTGAGAGGATAGGGTGGTGAGGAGCTCAGTGACTGATAAGGGAGATATGTCAGGACAGCATTAAACTCCAACAATGAATATGGTGACTAAACAGGGAAGGGAAAGTTTGAGGAGGAGAATCTCATTGTGAGAAGGGGAGAAGGCGAACAGCACATGTTCAAACTAAAAGCAAGAGTAAAGGTAGATGGTGATACCACCACCCCTCTCCACATGATCCTGTCACATGATGGAGAAACCTGGGATAGCAACAGCAGAATCTGGAATCTGAGCTGATAGTTAAGTATCTGAGATCACCAGCACATTAAGATTAAGGTTAACTATGAGTGATTGCAATAGATCAGTTTTGGGGAGAAAGTTGCGGAGGTTGACATGGGCCACTCTCAACCCTTTGAAAGGAGAGAAAGAGATGACAGGGCAGGATCAGGATTGAGCTTAATGTCACCTGCTACTATAAGCAACAAGGAGAACAAGAACTAATGGGAGCCTATAAGATGCTCATGCAGAGAGGAAGGGGAGGAGGTAGGTGTGGGATGAGGGAGGGAGGCACCTGACTGCTTCAAATATGGGAGGGAAGGATGAGGGATGAACCAGTTACATTTATACCCCCAAGATGGCATACAGATGCGAGTGGAGGCGAGTTCGAGGGGGGGTGTTGCCACCCAGCTGAGACCAAAGGGGTGGAAGTAACGCATCACTGGGGTGGGTCCAAGGTGCAGGTAAAGAGCATGATTCTGAGAAGTGTGCAGGTTCCAAGATATATATGGAGTCGGGCTGGCTATTATGTCTAACCATGTGAAATACCTCAGAGTCAGACTGCAGAGTTTGGTGCCCCACTGTAGCATATTCTGCTGATGCTGCCTCATGGGATAAGGGTGCAATATCAGGATCTCTAGGACCCCAGGCATGGTGATATTTAGGCAATCTGGTGGTTCAAGCAACGGAAGTGACTCTGGACATTATTGCGCCTTGCTGCCATACTATTCAGCCCTATTTGTACTTAAAGTGTTTTCTGACTCACGCCCAAGCCATAGCTAGATCATGTATAAAGGAGGTGAGGATGTGCCTCATTGGCTAATTTAGAGCCAAAAGGAATCAGGGACAGGTGAGTCTGTAATATGGAGGGGGGCAGGACCGCTATGCGGTGGGGACCCAGAGGCAGATGCAAGATACGGACCTTGCAGATTACTGTAATGATTGATGCATTCTATGATGAATTATAGGGTCTCTCTGACGCATTGGAATCTAAACAGTGAACCTGAATAAACTATTACATGTCACCCCAGTAAAAAAAAAAACAATCCTGAGTTCTGTGTGATTACTTCCTGTTACCAGTCAGAGTCCTGTCTCAGTAGAATAAATGAGATTGTGGCAGCCAGTGCTGAAAAGTTTGCAAGGGGGCTCCAGGTGAGCACCACCATCATTTGACACCTTAACACAGGAGCTGCCCTAGGCTATGCCCACTCCCATCAGGCCACAGATACAGATACGGTCAACGGACTTGGGGGAGAGGGGTTGTGCCATTTTGCTTCTTATGGCACCATTCCAATTCTCCAGAATTTATCAGCATCAAAGGACAAACCATTCCTACATTCTTCTAAAGGGTTAAGCACTGCATTCTTACAGTACCTTTCTATACTCAATTAGATGCAGTCATACCCATAAATTGTCCCACGTTATGAGAGATGTCCCTTATTTTACCACTCTGAATTGCTCCATAATCAGTCTGACGTCTATTCTGCATGGAAAAGGAGCATCCCATACATAGTAGATGCTGCCTGCATTGTAAAGTCAGACATTACACAGAAATACATAATACTCCATGGTGTTAAAATTAAAATACAGACACTAAGTTCAACAGAGTTCTGAGCTTGTATCTCCATGTTAGAGTGCCACATCTTGAGTGTCAAGTATACCATACACAACTCACTCACACACACACACACACACACACACACACAGAACCTCCCATGTGTAGGGGTATCTTTTGCTCGCCAGGGGGTTCCCTTGCACTCATTAATGTTGTTTTTCCTCTTGGGCCTGGAAGAGTTCTGGGTCACCCTGAGCCCCTGCCTGCTGTTTGCAATGAAGACATGCATACTCAGAAGCTTCTAAGTACAGTACTTGACCTTTACTGATGCTTTGCTGTAAAATTTATTCATACACTTCATCATGGATCCACGGATCCCAATTAATTTACAAGTTCATCCCTTGCTTACAATTCCATAACCTGACTCCTGTACATATTCCCTTGCTTGACTCCAAGTAAAATGTCTGAATTCTGTTGGGCTCCCAGGCTTCCTAGTGTCAGTGGCTCAGCAGGTAGCAGACTCACCTCTGAGGCCGGGAGATCAGATGGCTGTGGGTTCTATCCACACCAGGCACTTGAGTTAAATCCCAATACTGACACAGTAGTGCAGCACGAGGGGTTTGCTGCACCCCTGAGGTGCCATCTTTTGGATGAGATGTTAAACCGAGGTCCCGTCTGCCTGTTCTGGTGGTAGTTCAGGTGGATGTTCAAGATCCCATGGCACTTCTTGAAAAGAGTAGGGGAAATTTTTATTAAGAAACAAAAACAAGAATTACTACAAGAACATACAAACTTCGAAAAACAAAAAGTAAAGTCGAAAACATCATCTTATAGTAGTACATATAACATACACAGTACAAAAGAGAGCACTGAACTGGGTTACTGTCAAATAATTAGTAAACAGTAAAGCAAAAGAAACCAAACAGGCTAAAGGAGTAAGCTGGGCTGTGATCCCACCCATTCAATACCTTTCCGTAAACAGCGACAGCTTGCCTCTCCTAAGGTAGTCTTCTCATAGTGACATACATTGTCCACATCAGCCTGGACCTTAAATAATATATCCTGAATGCTGGTCACATGCTGCTGTAAAACACTCTTAGGCAACAAAGTTGCCAAATTGACCATTTAATACATGCAAAAAGTACTAGAATCGTGCCCCTATTCCATTTTTTCCATTCTCCAGTTAACTGTCCCAGTATTAGGATATCATAATCTACTGTTTCAAACAATGATTCGCCCCAAAATGCAGCTAAGGACCCCCAAAATCCAGCAGTACAAGAACAATCAAAATATAAATGCTGCATGGTTTCTAGTTGTCCCACACAGTTCTCTGCTGTACACAATCTCTCTTCCAGAACTTTATGTTTCTGATTACTTTTGACATTCAAGTTCTGATGCCCACACAACCAAATAACATCTTGCATCTTTAAAGGTATTCTAGGCTCCACAGTACTAGCTAGCAACATAGATACATCTATAAGGGTGTCAACGCGAAATAGAGGTTCTTCAAGATAACATCTTTCCACCAGTTTGGTATAAAACTTCTCCTTATCTAGATCCACAAACCAGCTCAAGTCAATTTTCCATAACCTTATATATTTCAAAACAGTCTGCACATAACAAGGCAGCACTTTATCTGAAACATGCCACTTTCCCCTCTCCCAGGCAGTAAAGAATTGCTTGTCCCATCTCTTCTTACAATCAGTACCAAATCCATGTTTCTCAAAAACCAAAGGCCTTTTACTATAAAAAAAATTCCCAAAGAAAGATACCAAAGGTTGTAACATTCCCAACCCCGTCCTTACTGGCTCTATAGGTATGTGCCCTTTTACAGGATTTAACCTACTTCCCACAAAAACAGATAAAAGAGTCCCATAATTTTAGTATGCATACCAAAGTGCAATGGGTAAATATGTGAAACATACAAAAAAAGAGGTAAAACATATGTTTTCAATAAATAGACCCTTTTCTTCCTGGTCTTTTTCCAGGACTTCCAAGTCAGAACTTTCCTACGAGTATCCTCATAAACCAATTCCCAATTCTGTTGCTCAGCATATCTAGTTCCAAAATAAAGACCTAAGATTTTAATTTCATCTCTGATAATAAGAGATGGGAAAATCAACCGTGAAAGGGGCGTTAACCAAAGCCAACATCATACTTTTACCACTATTAATTTTAATACCTGTCACATCCTACAAATCCTGTAACATTGTTAAGGCACTACTACCAGATGCCAAATCCCTCACAACAGTGGTACAATCATCTGCATTAGCAGAAACTTTTTGGTACGCGTGTCCATATTTATCACTAATAGACACAATCTCATTAGAAGATTCAAGTGCCCGTAAAATTGGGTCAATGGCAAATACATACAGTAGCGGGCTAAGCGGACACCCCTGTCTCACCCGATTATTCAATTTAAGCGGGACCCCTAGGTGCTCATTTATTAAAAGCAGTACCTGTGCCTGCGCATACACTAATTTAAGCAGTTCAACAAATTGTTCTGGAATACCATAATGTCTCAGTACTTTCCATAAATAGGCATGCCTCACTGCATCAAATGCAGTTGTCTGGTCTAATGACATAACATAGCCATCCAACTCCACTAGTAAGCCTTGATCCACTATTTCACGAAGAAAAATTTAATTTTGTTGAACCTTGCGCCCCAGAACTGCACAGGTTTGTTGTGATAAAATTACCTTTTGTGCCACTTTTGCTAACCTAGCAGTCAATATATAGGTCAAAATTTTGTAGTCAGTAGTCGACAAACTTAAGGGTCTCCAATTTTTAATATCTGTTTCATCTCCTTTTTTGTATAAAAAGATCATAACCCCATCATTCATACTAGCTCCCAGGCTTTCCCCTTCTTGTATAGCATGAAAGACCTTCTGAAGATATGGAATCAGTTCTACACTAAAAGTTTTATAAAATGGGCCCGATGGCGCTGAGGGTTGAGGCACTGGATGCCACACCTTGCACCACGCCGGCGACCTGGGTTCGGGAATGAGCCTGGGTCGTCGTGGGTTGGCATGGGAGGAGAAGGATTGAGCAACCGTAGGACTGCTCTCCTTCTCCAGGGAGGGGGGAGAGTTGCCATCGGTGTCTTAGTGACCTCTGGTGGTGGCTGGGGGTGACTACAGGGCACTGTCAAGACATGGAGGGGATGTGCTGGGGCTGACGCTTGGTTCAGAGTGCGTGCAGTGGCGTGCGTGCTCAGGACCTTAGGTGTCATTGCACGCCACAAACGTCAGGGGAGAATAGGGAAAAATAGGGCACCAGTCGTGGTGGTATGATGGCCGTCTCCGTAGAGGGACTTGTTTGGCACCAAGGGTACGTGGCAGTACTGGATCTTGACCTGGTGGGTAGAGCTAGGGGGAGAGCTCCCCACCACTCCGCCGTGGGGGGCAAGCCATGGGGGTAGCTGCGGGACCTGAACAAGGAGCTGAGGAGAGTCCCCGGGAGTTGGCGGCTGGAGACCTGAGGAGGATGCCTGACACATAGAGGTAGGCAGATTGGTGGCCCGAGGCACAAAAAGTATAAATAAAAAAAAAAAAAAGTTTTGTAAAATCATTTGGGATGCCATCTAGGCCAGGTGACGTACCTGTTGATAAACTAGTAATAGCTTGTTGAATTTCCCCCTGTGTAATTTGTGCAGTCATGTCCTGCACGTCCATTGTAGTCAGCTCTGGGACCACAATAGCGTCCAAAAAAACAGGATGCCATTTAGCAGGAACATTCTGAAATGTTTCACACAAGTGAGTATAAATTATATACTGTATCTCACTCTGGGTGTACTTAATAATACCATCCTGTGCTTTCAATGATGAAAGAACCAGTTTTTCTACCCCATGTAATTCTACCTCATAAGGGTGAACCATGTCTTTTTTACCTTGTGTCATAAATTTCTGACATTTCGCCAACTCCTCTTCTTGTACCTTATGATATTCATACATTTTATCCTTTAGAGCCTGTAGCAGTACTTTCCTATCTCCCCCAACCGTCCATGCCTGTGTCAGGAGTATTAAATACCAAGCCCATAAAGCAAGCTATCCCATATATTTAGTACTAGCATGACGCTGTACCATAGCTTTCAATAAATCTCTTAAATCCCGCTTAGTGTCCTCCCACCACATAATGGGGCTATCATACAGGAAAGCAACATCTCTCCGCACCATTAAAAAAGTCCTAATCATCTGTGCAATAGATGCATCACTCAATAAAGCAATGATACCTTTCCAGTAATTCCTCCCCATGACAATAGTGCATGTACTCCCAGTATGAGCACATAAGACCAAATGATCTGAAGTTGCCAAAGGTCGTACATTAACCTGTACTCCTCAAACCCTATCTGAAACAAACCAGAACTCTATCCTTGTGGACAGGTGTCCCTTATGAAAAGTGTGATCTGGAACAACTCCTAAAACATCATAAATGTCTCTTAAGAAGGATGTTTGTAAAATGGCCTGTAACATGCATGTGTCACTATAAATTTTCCCAGTTTTTCTTCCCCAATCCCTAGGTGTTAAGCCACAATTAAAATCTCCTCCCCATAAGACTAACTTTGAGGTGAACAACAGAGGTTCTATCACTTTAAAACATGCAGACCGCTCCGCCAGCAACTGAGAAGCATAAATATTGATCAACCTATATGCAACATTACAAATAAGAACATCGATCAACAAGACCCTACCAGGAAATACATCAAGCACTTTCAAAACGGTAACCTGTAGGTTAGAAAATAAAATCCCCAGACCAGAACAAACGTCTTCACCAATAGACCACAAGGAAGGACCCCACCTCCAGTCCCTCTGAGCCTGGGAAACCTCCATAACAGTATGCAGCCTAGTATCCTGAATAAAAATAACTTGACCTCCCTCAAAATGCAAGCTAGCAAAATTTACCTTATGTTTTTCTTCTGACTTAATGCTATCAACATTCACAGTAATGAAGGATATGTATTCATGCATCAGGGGAAAAAAAATATCAGGAAACAAAGTCACAATCAATTACGTTTCCTTCTGGGTTTTTTTTTGCTTAGGTTTGTCACCAACCACCACATCAAGGACATGTTCCATAAGGGAAGAGGCTACCGAAGAGTCATCAGAACCCTCACTCCCCTCCTCCTGTTCCATGTCCAGTAAGATCTCATAGTTATTCTGGAGAGAAACCCCATCTATCTTAGGAACAGATTTATCAGCAGTTTTTGATTCAGTGACCCTCTGAAATGGAACTTCCACTACCATACCTGGTGGAGGCATACTGTCAACATCAGTGCTCACACCCTCCTGTACCTCCGACTCTGGCAATGAGGGGGTCACACTGTCAGCTAGTGGTGGTATTTCAGCATCCAAAACAGTTACTTCCATAGACTGCCTCGGGGGAGCGATCGTATCAACCTTCCCTCCTACCACAGAAGTTTCCTCTGCCAAAGTAATGGAAAAAACTTCCTTCTGAGGCCTAGATGTAGAAGCCCTACTTTATGTCATCAATTCATGAGCTCTCATTTTTTCCTTCTGGGCAGTAGCCACATACACATCGTGCTTAGCACAAAGAGCCTGGTCCATACTGTTGTGGGAGACCCACACACAATTCCTGAATGCATGCCCAGGTCTGTCACACAGATTACACTTAGGCGGTTACCTACAATGGGCTCCAAAATGACCACTCTCCCCACACAGACCACATTTCTGCTTTTCACAGACATTACTTAGATGGCCAAGTTCCCCACACTTTTAGCAAGCCCGAGGCTGACCTTGATAAAAAATTACACCTCTGTCCCGTCCTAAACAAAAACAGGAAGGTGTTGAATCACACCATTCACTTGCTTTAGGGTGACTGTATCTCCAACCCCCCGGCCATAAGAGTTCCTCATCAGGAAAAGGTTCAGGAAACCCATTCACCACACAATGTTGCTTGATCGATATCAGCAACAATGACTCCCTCATTATGAAAGAGTACCGTTATCCTCTTATACATAGGTTTGATAAGAGGAATTGCCAAAAAGGGTCTCCAAAGTGTGGTATTTTTAAGCAGTTGATACTGCTTCCAAAATCTTTCAAGTCCCACTGGATGTTTGAAACTTACAGCATAAAGAGCATATGTATCAGAGCATATATCTCATATGCATAAAATTTCATGCTATCCTTCAGCAGTGTTCTCCCCACAAACAAGCAGGCAGGTGTATTATTAAAGTCCCCTCTAAATTTAAGTCGTACTGCATTTCATTGAGGCGCAGGCTCAGAGGGGGTCTGAACCACCTCAGGGAACAAACTTTCCCTAGTATTAGATGTCCAAGCAGAGGCAGCTACAGCGAGCTTTTCTGTGACTTTTCAGGGGGGCCAGGGATTCCTGTTGGATTCTGCAGAGACAGTGACTTTGTATCCATCACCAGCTCCTTCTCAACTAGCACAGGGGAAGGGGGTGCAGAAAGCACTTGTACCTCCCAAGGCATGGCATCACCCTCCAGCGCACAGATAGCAGACATAAGAGACCCAGCATCCGCATCTGGTAAAACCTCAGACCCATTGCTCCGTGCAACCTGTACCAGAGTGAGACAAGAAGATTCAGTAATACCAGCCATACTAGTACACACCCCCTGAGATTGAGGGGTAGTGTTGTCAGCAGCTAGGGGAGCCAAATTAGCATCCCATCCAGTCCCATCAATATTTTTCACCTATCCTGCTGCTTCCAATGATCGAGAGACCCAGTCAGCAGGAGCTACTGCAGGGCCCAATAGTGGGTCCCTTGCTTCAGCATGAGCAGACAACTTGAGTGGCACAGGCTTGTCAGTTTTTCGCTTCTTACCCCTAACAAGCATTTCTTTAGTCAGTGTCTTTTTATTTAACCCCTCTGTTGATACTCCTACCGAAAAACGTATAGGTACACCTCGCTGCTCTGCTGCAGTTCCATCAACAGCTGTCTGACCAGTACCAGCACCCTGGCCCTGTTCAACCATACTAGGTAGTTCTGCAGAAACACTGGCATCAACAGGCACTGCCTCCTCTCTCCCCCCGCTCCCATCCGATTCATTTGCACCCAATATTGACTGTACCTGCATCCTCGGAGAGCCATCAAGGGAGTCCGGTAACTTTCCTGTAGTTCCAAAAGGTACACTCTGTCATTGTGCTCCTCCAAGTACTTCAGTGCATCCCACAACGTTTATCATCTGATCCTCCTGGTTGTCTCCATAGGCTGTTCCTGAATACGTAGCTCCATTTCTAGTTCCTGCATTCTTCTTCCTGCATCAACACTTGTATTTTTCCTGCACTACGAATCCTATTACCTGCTTTTGCCAAATCTCCTTCATCTTGCTTCATGAGTACTTGCTCAAATGTAGACATGTCCACATCCTCTGTAGAGTGCCCTAAATCTATCTGGGCCTCTAAGGGTTCTGAGACCAGGGAGGAGACCCACTACCCTCGATCCCACACACGTCCATCCTCGAGCTTTTCTCCAGAGACTGGACATCTCAACACCAGTCACAGTGCCCTCTCCCAATGAGTAGGGGAATTTCCCCGGTGCCCTGGCCAAATTTCACCCCCCATTCACTAAAGTAGTAGTAGTATGTAGTAAATCATTTTTATTCAGAGAATAAAAATACCATCAACAACTTAATCTGGTTTAAGGTCAGTTGGCATTCATCTATATCCCCTTCCCCAGGTCATACCTGAAAAATAGGTAGAATTTGTCTAGTGCACTTACCCGGTCAACAAAAACTAAATAAATAAAAATGTAATTTCTTCTATACCCACTGACAGGCTGTCGTGGCTGGGTTGCTTCCTGCACAGTCTCTTGCTGAGACATCTGGTAACCTTGTCTCATCCCCAGCATAATCCAGTTCATCTGAATCCTTAACTAGACTGACTCTGTGTGTTTTCTTTTTACAAGTGCTTTCTGCCACATGGATGGGCCTATCTGTGTCTGCCAGAGCATAGCTCTATCAGGGAATCCCTAGCCCCCACTGTCTGACCTTTCTCTGCACAACTGCATTATCTGCTCATTAAAGTCCCTGAAAGATCCTTTTCTCCAACTGCTTCTGTGAGGACACCTTACATTTAGTCAATGGGATTTTTCTTTTCGAAAGTTCATTTTGTTATGTGCAGTTGCGCCAATAGGGCACATTTCCCACTAATAAGCTCGGCCATAGAGCAGGGTAGACCCATGGAAGCTGATGCCTTCTCCTGCAAGCAATCCACCAATTCTCTTCCTACCACCATCCTCGCAAGGGCACACTGGGTTCTCTACACACACAGCTATGTGTGCTGCCTTGTAGCCATTGACCTACCTGCTTGGGTCCCTTCTTCTGTGGGTCAGATTGGTGGCTCCATTGCAGAGGGACTTGGATTCCTCCATCCTTCCTGCACTGGAGATGGGTCTCCTACTCCTTGTCTTGTCACTTTTGGGTCTGCTGCAACCTTGCCTCCCATCTTCAGGTGTGATGACACTGCACGGACCAGTCTGGCAGTCTCCACCCTCTAGAATCTCCCTTGGTGTCTTCATGGGATACCTCTACAGGCAATTGAGCTGTTTCCATGAGGAAAAAACTCCTTGGGGTTTCTACACCCTCCCGGTGATCCTGTATACATTCCTCATCTATGGGTACACTCCTGTCATGAATATCAGATCCCCAGCCCATTGGGATGTTTCCTGGTGCCAAAAGGTCCTTCCCTGGCAGCCACTAGGGTCTCTCTCACAGTCTCAGTCGATGTCCTTGAGGTGTCTGGGACCTTGATCACACTCAATACCCCAAGACTGGTGAGCATTCAGATCAAACCCATGCTTTCTGATGACAGCCTCCTCCTGGTGGCACCTGTGCCCCTGATGTGCCTTGTGCAGCCAACATTACCCAGACCAAAACATGGATATCAACTGATCCCTGCAGCACTGAGTGAGAGTGGCATTGTGAGCACTAGCCAGTGCCCACATCCACAGGCACTGTCAGATGGCACACTTGTTACTGCAAGGGCACCTACCCCTCCAATCAGCTTCATTACTGTAGGTTCTACAAATTCATTTCTGAGTCTGGCACCCTAGCAATGTCGTAATTTCAGCAGAATCATATGGGTTGCAAAGCTTCATTTTTTGCAGAACCATAGGGATTGCAAAGCTGCCGTGCCTCCAAAATGTTTTATGCTCAAATCCCAACTGCTGATTGGCTTCAACCAACCAGTAGGTTCACAGACCTCAAAGGGTTGGCTCTAGCCAAACTTAGAGACTCCCTGCTGGCTGGATTGGCTGGTAATTTTCTGAGGTGTGGTAAGTCATTGGATGTGGTTGCTTACTCAATTTGATTCCAGGACAGGAGCTGAGAAGAGTTGCTATCTGTAGCTGAAGGCCTTGTTCGAAGTGGAACCCACCCAAGCCATGGAATCTTGGCAGTCGCCATCTACCATGGAGCCCCCAGGGGCTGGACACTCTATAGTATGCAAATCCTCAAGGGAAGATATTTCTTACACAAAGCTAATTGTGCAGTCTCTGCAGTAGCAATGTAATTGTTATGGACTATCTGTACTATGTGTCAGGTACTTTGGTACCCCCCTCCTGCTGGGTAGCAGGAGGAACTCTGTAATGGGGTGTTCTGGATTTGGCCTGGGATCCTTTGCTCCTTGGGGGCTGTCAGAGTAGAGCGTGGGCATGCAAGTCTTGTGGCATCTGCAGTCCCCCAGTGAGATGTGCTTCTCTGAACCCTTCTAAGTTGTGTGGTGAACCACACAGATCCTGAACTAGCAGGGATCAAAGCCAGATTATGGCGGAGTACTGTATGCCTAAGGATCACTAAGGGTAGTGTACATATGGTAACCTAGTACTGGCCACCATAGACCTTCCCTTGGTGGCAGTGCCAAGATGGGAACCCAGGAGTAGAGGTCAGTAGGCACTTATAAAAGGAAGCCCTATGTTTCCTTGCATATGCTCTAAGGTCCTGTGCCCTATCTGTCTGTGCTGTTGTTTAACTAAAAAACCTACAGATATAGCCTCTCTGTAGATCTACCATATGCTGGGTCCTCTCAAGCAATTTGGGTATGAAACCCATGTCATCAGTTAATGTGCTTCTGTGCCAGGGTTGTGTGCAGTCCAAGAAGAAATGAAGATGCTAGTTAGAGGGCCTGTGCCCTGACAACATTCCTCTTGGAGTAGGATTTTGAAGTTCCTAAAACACACCCATGAAGTACCTGAAAATCTCCTGGCTGTGACTTATGATTTTCCCCTTGTAATAATAATACGCTTTTGATCTTTTACTTTTGTTAAAATGGATTCTGTTGGACTTTATGGGAGGGCTTTAAGCCCGAGGTTCGATGGGCGGAGCAACTATGTCACTCCCCCATCAGGCTTAAAAGGTCACTCATCCTGGGATTCTCCAGGATTCGTTTCTTGTTGCGGCTGGAGGCACCGCCTCTCCTGCCTATGTTCCTCTCCCCTCTTCCCTTGCAGTGTGCTTTGCAGTGCCTCTGGCCACCTGCATCACTCGTTTCTTTTGACGCTCACCCAGTACCTCATTTTTCCTCATGCTGCCACTGGCTATGTGGCTGTTCAACCCGCTCCGCTTCTTCCCTCTTCCCATTGCTTACTGACCTCCCCACTCCGTTTCTTTCCCCGCCACTGCCACATTCATCCATTTTCCCTCACCGTGTCTCCGTTCCTGCACAACACTACGAGTGTGTCCCCGCATGGCCGTCCTCTTCCCCTTCCATTGCACCCTTCTTCCCGTACTCCTGTGCGCATTAATTCCTTTCCCCCACTATATTCATAGGCTTCCAGCATTATCCAGCCTTCCCGTTTATGACCAACTATTCTGCCTCTCTCTGCAACTCCACGACGCAAATGAATGCTCTCCAGCTACCCTTCTTGGGGTTTCCCTGCAGCGAACATTCACTAACCGCATCTTAGTTCCTAACTGATGTTGTTCCTGACTCGGGCATCACCTGCTATGTATTTACTGGGGCCACTACTGCACCGCCCCCCACTGAATCAGGCCTTCTCTTTCATGCAGGTATTAGCTTGTTGTGCATTTCCATAAACCCCACAGGTACGTCTTTATTTCTTATGTTTCCCGTCATGCTCGTAACAGTGCACATTGACTTTCATGAAAGCTTCTCATGCTGAGTAGAGTCTCTGCCCAAATTACTCACATTGGGAACCGGTTCATCTCCGTCAGGCTATGATTTGGCTCCTAGGGCATCTCAACGTGCTGGCTGGTAGGGACCTATTTCATCATGACTGTCGGATCTTTCATTTTGTTGGGTGTGATTTTCTCATGTATGGTGGGATGCTGGGAGCATCATTTCCTAACCTGGTCTGTACACTGACAAATAAAAAAAAAGGGATTTCCTCCTCTCCTATTTATTGCTTCATAGACATCCATTGGGTTAGATATCGCTAGTATTTCTTTCCCAGCATTTCTATCACACTGCATTTTCTGTTTCACACCTTTGTCAGTTCAGCTTCACCCTATCATTCACCTCCCCTACTTCCTACCCTAGACGTCTGGATGCAGGGTCATATTCCTTTCTATAGGTCTCCTCTCCGCGTCTTCATTTGTGGGGCATCTACAGTTCTCTGGCGTAATCTGCTGGCCTTATGTGTTATGTCTCATTATGAAGCAGCCGACAAGAATCTACTCCAATCATGGCTTCAATCCATCATCAGCTGTCAAGGATTCACTCCAGTCTTGTCTTCCATCTCTCATCATGCCTTTTCTCATACCAGCCATCCTGGATTCACTCTTCTCCTGGCTTCACTCCTCATTGTCCATCGTCCAATTTTGCCATCTCATCTGTTTTGGCCTTTGCAGCTTCCCCGTACCAACCGTCGAGGATTACTCCGATCAAGGCTTCAATCCATCACTGTACCTCATCTGTTTCATACCTCACCTTCCCTTCCCCCGTTCCAGCCTTAAAGGATTCCCTCCATCATCGTACCTCATCCGTTTTCTATTTTCCTTACTCATACCAGCCATCATGTCTTCTCGCTGACTTCCACATGAATTATCTCTCTCTCATGCTTCTCCTGAGCACCTTGGTGCCTTTTCCCTCAATTTGGGCCTTCAGGGTCCACCTCCTCTCATCGACCTTTCGAGACCTCGCCTCAACGTGCCTGTGCATTTCTTTTTTCTTTTTTTTTTCCCTATCCTACTATCACCTTCCCCACTTGTACTCGTCTCTTTAGCTAATACTGCTCCCTGCTACCTAGATTCGACTCTATCTCCACTCAAGGCCATGCCTTCTGGTCCGTCACCTTTGCTAAGGGCTGACTGGCTACTCTCCACCATCATTCAAGTTCATTTTCAATTTCCTTCCTGTCTCCTCTTCCTCAGTCTTCTCGTGTTGGACTGCTGCACTCCTGCAGTGATCATCATCATCAGTCTGTATCATCCTCAGTCTTATCGTGAGTGCAACTGGATACCCCTTGCTTCTCTGACTTCCGTATGGATCTACACCTTTCCATTGCCTATTCGAGCATACCCCTCTCAGGTCCCTGCTGCCTCATGTTCCTTCTTTGTTCTGTGCTTTTTGGGGTTTTCCCCTATTCTGTCATCACCCGCCCTACTCATCTCCTTCTCTTTAACATCATATGTCCTTAAATCAAATGTCATCAGCCTGGAGGGAAGGTGACCTAGGCCATGGATCCCCAGAGGTTTCCTCCTCAAAGGGGGTTTTCCTCTCCTCCATGCCAATGGTCATAATATTAGTTAGAGTTAGTACTTTCTTAGGTTAATTAGTTAGGTTACGCTGTTGGATGGAGGCAGATGGTGGCCCTTGCTTTCCCCTCTCTCCTTAGGAAGTCCACCCTTATCATCTTCTCTGAATTCATTCATTCATCATCCTCGCCTCTTTGATGCTCGACACCTGACTGGGTATTCTTTTTGGGCTTTTTCCTAAGCTACCTTTAGCTGATGCAATCATTCCATGGCACCTGTGGGGGACCCTCCTCTAGGGTTCCTTGATTGCCGTACCCTACAGGGTGGTATATCCCATGGATAGAGAGGAGGAAAGCCACAAAAGTAAATCAAGTCACACAAGCATCATCTCATCTCATCTAGTTGCGTAAGCACATTGAATGGGAGGGCCTTAAGCCCAAGGTTTGATGGGCGGAGCAACTATGTCACTCCCTCATCAGGCTTAAAAGGTCACTCATCCTGGGGCTCGCCAGGATTTGTTTCTTGTTGTCCACCATCCAGCCCTCCTCCTCCAGCAGCTCATCTCTCTTACCCATGGGCTTCTTCCTAAGCTACCTTTAGCCGACACAGTCATTCCCGTGGCACCTGTGGGGGGAACCCTCCTCTAGGGTTCCTTGCATTGTACCCCTACAGGGTGGTATATCCCACAGATAGAGAGGTGGAAAGCCACAAAAGTAAATCAAGTCACACAAGCATCATCTCATCTCATCTAGTTGCGTAAGCACATTGAACCAATGATTTGGACATTCAGTTAATAGTTACAAAGTGTTTACCTGCTAACTAGTTGATTCAGCACTCTAGAAGATGTCCCTGTGCCTAGAGGGTCACCTCTGCTAACTAGGGGTTGCTGACTGCGGTTTATCATATTGTTCTATGTTATTGTAATGGTGCCCTGAGCCGCTGGGGAAGGGCGCCATAAATAAATCAATACTTACTACTACTACTTCCAGCCCACAAGGTCAAGTAAGTCAATTTATTATTTTCATGGGCTCCCTTCCTGTGGAACGAGTCTAGAAGGATACCACTAGGATGGGGAGGGGGTTACATGTAGGGGCTCAAGTCTATGATTTGAGGTACTCCTGGGTGTGCAAGTTTGAACGATGGCCCTATGTGTTTGAGAGAAAAAGTTAGCAATATTTGGAAAAGTTTTAAACAGTATGTGCTGAAATTCAAAATGTACCCTGAGAAACCTATTGAAAATGTGTAGTGTGGTGTAGTTTTGGGTCTGGACAGTGAATGCACCTCAAAGAACTTTTGCTCCGTTTCAAGTTTGTATAGCAGTATTCTCACTGCTGGAAACAGTGGAGCAGTGCCAGTGAATCAGGAGCGTGCCCTTGCCCAAATTACACAACATACCAATGTTTAATCAACAAAGTTAATGTATTTTTAAGTCCTAGATTTAATTTGCTGCCTTTGTCCTGCTCAGTCTTGTCTGTGTGGAAACAGAGAAACAGAATTTGCCAGCAGAAATGTCTACCCAGATGGTTCCTGCCTATTCTGTTTCCGCAGATCCCAACTGGTCTCTGGTTACCCTTCCTCTTCTCTTTGCCTATTTACTAATATTTCCCTGTCAGTCCCATACATGCTTGAAGCCCCCTACTGTTTTTGCCTCCACTACTTCTGCTGGCAATTTGTTCCAGGTGCCCACCATGCTTTCAATTAAGTAGTACTTCTTCACAGCCTTCTTAAACTTCACCCCCTCCAGCTTCATTGCATGCCCTCTGGTCCTGGTGCTCCTTCTCATTTGAAAGAGACTCTTCTCCCGCACCCTGTTCACCACATAAGGTACTTGCAGGTCTCTATCATGTACCCTCTCACTCTCCACTCTTGCTGTGTGTACATGTTGAGATCCCTCAGTCGCTCCTCATAGGCTTTTGATGCAGCCCCTGCACCCTTTCAGTGCATGTGCTGCCTTTATGAATACAGTATGTAAATCTGGAGACCACCCACCCCAATCCAATAGCTGCCATTGACACCGAGTCCAAAGGGGCGTGGCTATAGGAATGTAGTTCCTGTTGTATGTGAGCTGGTGGCTATCTTGGGTGGATCAGTGAGAAGGAAAGAGCCAAGAAAATATAGAAGCAGATTTTGTCAGCAGAAAAAGACCTTTAAGCCCATCCAGTCTGCCTTTTGTCCATGCCTAGTCCGTCACCACTGGCCCTAGTTGGTCATAGGTGTCACTCCCTCACCCCATTCCTCTACCTAATATGCCCCATGGCCTATCTCATGCATGCTTGATGATCCCCATAGTCTTTGCCCCCCACTACCTCCTCTGGCAGGCTGTTCCAGTCATCCACCACCCTTTCTGTAAAGAAAGATTTCTGATTTTTTTTTAAGTCTTTGGTAACCGGGTAAGGCCCACTAGGCACAAGTGCCTGTTTTCAGGGGTGACCTGGGAGCACTGGGAAGGTTAAGTGACTTGCTTAGAGTCAGACAGTATGTAAGTGGAGGTTGTGGGAATCAACCCCCAGTCTGCTGGATGTACCAAGCCCATTCACAGATCATTACTCTAACCTCTAGGCTTTACTACCAGCCCCAATCCTCCTAAACTTCCCCCCTTAGCTTCGTTGCATGCTCCCTTGTTCTAGTGCCTTCTGTTCTCTGAAATAGACCCTCCACTTGCACCTTGTTCACGCCTGTATAGTGCTTGTAGGTTTCAGTCATGTCCTATCTCGCTCTCCTCTCTTCCAGGGAGTACATGTTGAGTTCCTGCAGCCTTTCCTTATATGGCTACTCGTGCAATCCCCTCACAATTTTGGTTGCCCTCCTCTGTACCACCTCCACCCTTTCAATGTCACTGTGTGATCCTGAGTAAGTCACTTAACTTCCTTGTGCTCCCAGGTCACATCTGGAAACAAGCTTCGGCTTAGTGTGCTACTCTTGGTTAACCAATGTTCCCTTCCTTCTCCTGCTAGAAATCCCTCTCCCAATGCACCACATCATCCTGCTAGCCTTTCCTACTGCTTTGTCACACTGCCACCTACCGTGAGGTCATCAGATATGATGACCCCTAGGTCTCTTTCTTGCTTGATGACTGTAAGCTCCACCCTCCTCCCCATCTTATACACAGCCCCTGGGTTCCGCAGCCTTAAGTGCATAACCTTGAACATTTTGGCATTGAAACCCAGCTGCCAACCCCTAGAACATTCCGCTAGTTTCCTCAGATCCCTTTGCATTCTCTCCACCCCATCCTGAGTTTCAGCCCTGTTGTTGATTTTTGTATCATCCGCAAAGAGACACAACTTACTCTCAAGCTGCACTGTAATGGTGCTTATGAAGATATTGAAGAGGATCGGTACCAGCTGCGAACCCTGTGGTACCCCACTAGACACTCTCTTATTGCTTGAATGACTACTGTTTACCACCACCTTTTGGGTTCTATCCTTTAACAGGTTTGATATCCAGCTTGTCACTTTCTCCCCCAACCCCAAACTGCTTAGTTTCTTAACTAGCCTCCTGTGCTGCACAGTGTCGAAAGCCTTGCTGAAGGCCACGTCCACTGCTCTCGCTTGATCCACCTCCCTGGTAACCCAGTCAAAGAAATCTATGAGATTAGTCTGACATGACCTCCCCCCGTGAAACCATGCTGCCAGCTATCCTGCAGTGCTTCTGCCTCCAGGTGCTCCACGAGCCTCTCCTTCAGTAGTGTCTCCATTAACTTCCTCGCCACTGATGTGAGACTGACTGGTCTATAGTTGCTAGCATCCTCCCTACTGCCACTTTTGTGCAGAGGGACCACATCAGCCCTCCTCCAGTCCTCTGGAACTTCCCCTATTTCTACTGAGGTGTTACAAAGTGCTGCCAGAGGGGCAGCCAGCACTGTGCTCAGTTCCTTTAGGACCCTTGGATGAATCCCATCTGGCTCCATTGCCTTATTCTCCTTGAAGGCTTCAAACCCCTTCTGGACCCTCTCCACCAATAATGGACTTGTGTCCTCCTCCCGCCCCGGTGCTTACTGCAGCATGCTGGTCCACCCCCTTCCCCCACTATGAAGACTGAGCAGAAGTAATGATTCAATATTTTTGCTTCCTCTTGATCTTCCTCTGCTCACTTCCCCTTGCCCTCCTGATTCCCTCTCCTTGTCTTCCTCTTCCCTCCACGTACCTAAAGAAGGCCTTGTCCCTTTTTTTACCTCCTTAGCTATCCTCTCCTCTGTTAGTGCTTTAGCTGCCATCACCCTCCATCCTGCCTCCGTTTTCCCAGATGTACCTCCCTGTCTTCATCCTTCTGGGTCTACTTGTACTTTCTAAATGCTGTCTTCTTCTCATAGTGCTCTCTCACTCCTCTTTCCCTTGCTCACTTCCTTCAAACTGCATGTTGTTGCCTGGGGTATACCCTCAATTCTTCTCCAGTGAGCCTCCACTCCCCTTCTGCCTTCCCTCCTTCGTGGCATTCTCTGAGGCAGTTTTTCCATTTCTTTAACATCTACCCTCCTGAAGTACAGGACCCTCATCTTTGCTTTTCTTTTGACACCTCTCCAGCTAATCTACTACGGGCACAACTAAACTCCCAGTATACTGAGGCTCAGAGGGCTGATTCTTCCTTCTCCTTCTAACCGGTATCACTGAAGCAAGTAGAGGACCTAATGCTGCAATTGGACACTAAAAAAAGTGCAGGTGCAGACTCTCTTGACCCCTATTTTCTAAAAATTGCAACTCATGTGCTTGCAGTTCCCTTAACACATCTTTTTAATCTATCATTAACCTCTGGCTCTATTCCTTCGATGTGGAAAACAGCCCAAGTGTTTCCCCTCCTAAAATCAGGGGACCCCATGGACCTCAACAATTACAGGCCCATATCCATTCTTCCAGTACTATCCAAGATGCTAGAGAAATTAGTGAGCATCCAATTAAGAGATTACCTTGAAGTTAATAATCTCTTAAATCCAGCTCAGTCTGGATTTAGGGCCAGGCACAGCACTATCTCTGCACTGGCCAAAGTCACAAATGACTGGCAAACTGAACTAGACAAAAAGAACAGCGTCTGTGCTGTATTCCTTGATCTAAGCAAAGCATTTGACACCGTGGACCATGAGCTGCTACTCTTCATTGCACTCCATAGGCTTGGACTCACCCTCTCCAGTGGTTCAGGTGTTACCTTACTGAGGTCGCAGCAGGTGAAAAGCTGAAGGTGACCTATCCTCAATAAAAACCACTTCTAAGAGGAGTTCCGCAAGGATCTATCCTGGGCCCTATCCTTTTTGCCATTTACATTAACAACATTGACTCAAATCTCATCAAAGCCAATGTTCACCTCTTTGCAGATGACACTGTTTTGTATGTCAGTAATCCATCACCTGCAATGGCCTGTGAAATGTTACAAGCAGAATTCTCCTTTTTGCAACACCAATTACTTGAGAAAAAGCTCCTCTTAAATGCAAAGAAAACAAAAGCTATGTTCTTCTCCACTAATACCCATACTAACACCTCCTCACTAAGCAATCTTCCCCAGTTGTCCACCATCCTTGGCGAAAGCCTGGACTATGTAGATAAATTCAAATACTTAGGGGTATGGATTGACAGCAGGCTTGACTACACATATCATATTGAAGAACTTCTGAAAACACTTCGCCAGAGGCTCGGCCTATTCTTCAGAATTAAACATTTTCTAACCAGAGACTCAAGGCTGAGACTAATCCAGGCCTCATTTCTTTCACTTATCAACTATGCAGACTTCCTTTATGGTCACTGTCCTATTTCCTATTTAAGCAAATTGGATACCTTGTATCACAGAGCACTAAGGTTTATTACAGATCTTCCATTCAACACTCATCATTGCTCTCTCTATGCTGCAGTTGGTTGGGCATCCCTACACCTCAGAAGGAACAGAAATGCTGCACTATGGATATTCAAAGCTTTGTCTAATAAACTTCCAACCTATATTTTAGACTGCTTTACACTGGCCACAGCTAGGTCCTATGCCCTAAGAAGCAACAACTTCATCACGCTTAAGTTACCCAAAGCCTACACCCGGTATGGGAGGTCTGCAATCAGCTACTCTCTAGCAATGGCATGGAATTCTCTTCAGAAGACCCTAAAGTTGACCAACTTTATACCTCTAGCATCCTTTAAAAAGCTCTGCATAAGTCTCTTCCCAGAGAAATGCAACTGCTACCACAAGGCCTAGTCCAGTCACATTCACAACCCTCCCCCTTTCAGTCAGCAATTATTATTGGCAGCTCTCCCATAAATTATCCCCTTAGTTTTTCCCTCCCATGCAGCCCCCTTATTTGGTATCTCAGCCCCCTATCATACCTCTTTTCACAGTTTTGCTTCCCTTGACTAAGATCTCCACATCAACTCCTGGCACTTACCTCAACCCCAATTACTCCTCCATACCTCCTACTACTAGTAGCCATAGCCCCTATCTGAATCTCCCACCAGCCGCCCATGACATCCGGCCAGAGGCTGTTTATCACCACTTTTGCAGTCATTCAATCATTATATCTGTTTGTCTGCTTTAGTTTGCCCTGGAGCCTGTAATACCGGGTACCCTATGTTGCGTGCTTGCTTTGGCGCCTCTATTGGGACTTGTACATACTGGATTCTTCTAGGGTACTTTTATTGTATCCTAACTTGTCCTGTTAGGTGTTATCAACCTCTATCCTTGGATTGTATATATGTTTATATTACTTTGTCTGTTTAAATACAAGTGTTTTGTATATATCTGCTACTGTACCATCAATTTGATCCTTGACCTTATCAGGTCCATCTTGTAAATGAGCTTTGCTCAATGATGTCCGCCTGAATAAATAAAGATTTTGATTGATTTGATTAATTGATTAGTGTGTGTGTTTTTTTTTCCTTTTCTATCTGTATGCCAAATAACACATTATGGTGATCACTTATATCCAGGGGACTACCCAATGTGATGTCAGCAATTCTGCCTCTGTTTGTAAGTACCAGGTCCACCACTGCCCCGTCCTTAGTGGCTGCTAAAACCAGCTGCCCAAAAATGCCCCTTGTATACAGTCAAGGATGGCTCTGCCCCTTGATGTAGCTGGGGCGAGAATGCCCCAATCTAAATCTGGCAGATTAAAGTCCCCCATAATCAAAACTTCCCCCTTGCTGGCCATTTTGCTAATGGCTTCCCCTGGACTCTGTCTAAATCCTTCCCCTGTGTCAGAGACCTGTACATCAACCCCATGCGAATACTGTAATAGCCCCCTGACCCCATCTCTAGGCTGATCCATAGTGCCTCCAGTCCTTCATTGTCCCCCATTTGACCCTGTATCTCAGTGGCCCTTATACGTCCTTCATATATAAAGCAACCCTTCCACCTTTCCTCCCTGACCTGTCCTTCCAGAACATGGTGTAGCCTGGGCTGGCCACTTCCCAGCTGCAGTTGTCCATGCACCATGATTCCATTATGGCCACCAGATCCAAGTCTGCCTCTGCAGTGATCGCCTCAAAGTCACGAATTTTATTTCCCAGACTCCTTGCGCTGGCACACATGGCTGTCCATTCTCTTCATCCCTCTCTCCTTCTAACCTGCCTCCCCTTCCTGTTTCCCCCTTGCGCCTCTCTGACATCTTGGTCCCACCCTCCCTGTTACATTGTCTTCCTGCCTTTCCTCCTTCTCCTCTTTTCCATCTGAAGTTCCTCCTTCACACTTGACTGCCCTTCTCTTTGCTTCCATCAACCTCTGGGGAATTTATTCTCCCTGGGTTAACCTTTCCTGTTATACTAGTGTCTGGGAGGGGGGCAGTCACTGCCTCTCTGTCTTTTTGCCTTCCCCTTTGGCTAGTTTAAATGCTCATTAAAGTAGCAGGGTTTTTTTTCCACCCAGGACTGCCATTCCCCTCCTGGATGGATGGAGGTCATCTCCCTTGTACAGACCTTCATCCCCCCCATGTGACCCCAGTCCCTGATGTAGCCAAAGCCCTTGTCCCTGCACCATGCCTTCAACCACTCATTGAAGGAGCTGGTGTGGCATTTCCTAGCCTTCCCCCGACTGTGTACAGGTAGCACCTCAGTGAAGGACACTGTGCAAGCTAGCTGCTTCAGGCCCCTCCCAGCTCCCTAAACCTATCCTGCACTACCTTTATAGCTTCCCTTGCCAGAGTGTTTGCTTCCAGGTGGGCAATAACATCCAGTTCCCTCCCTATCCCCTCTTCCCTTGAGATCTCCAAGATGTGCCATCCAGTCGTCCCTGCCAAAGTGCCTGGAATGCACTGTACTACACTGCCCCTACCTTCCCCTGCCCCAACTCAGTCCCCTTGACTATAGAGTCCCCAATCAACAACTGCATTCTCCTTGGCCAGGGGACTCTCCCACCCTAGATTAACATGGTAGCATGTTTTAGAACTTACACAAAAGAAGCAGAAACAGGCCAGCACATGCTGTAGGGTTTCTATTGCTCTTTAGTAGATGTCTCTCTTCAATGACGTTATGTCTCCCGTCAGCGCCTGCCACCTCTACTCCAGCATCACCGGCCTCGCTCCCGCCACTGGCTGACGAATACTTGGATCACAGGCCACCGTCAGGTACCCCGCCATCAGCCCTAACCCACACTACAGCTGCCGACCATGGGCTGCTGCCTAAGGTACCACCGCCACCCCTGGACCAGACGCCTAGTCCGACAAACCATCCGATGCTGGACCAGGAACCATGGCTTCAGCTGTTGGAGGTCAAATGTCTCTTCTCCTCTTAGTGGGATACAATCAAAGGGAGTTCCTTCTACCCAAGCCCACCTATGTGGAGGAACCTATCCCCAGGGGTCATACCCCCCCTGAGAACACGGGCCATTAGGGCCATAAACACAGGACCCGGACATGGAGCTGGAGCTCTTCCCTCTCTACCGAATGGCACAAATGCCGGTGCAAGCATAAGAGGCCTCAGTCCACTTCCTCCAAGGAGTCGGACTATTCCTCCTCATCCTTATCCGAAACCTCCTAGGCAGAAGGCCTCCCTTCACCTGATCCAAGGGACATTCCCAGGTCCCCACCAGAGGACCCCTCCTTTATGGAGGTCATGCAGCACATACAAGCAAATATGGGCTGAGACACTGAGGACCTTGACCCAGAGAGGCATCGTCTGGCCAAATACTTATGCCAGAAGGACCCCAAACCAATTGTTGTGCCACCATTGGTGGACACTTTCCCGGATGTGACCAAGGCAGCACGGAAATACCAGTCCACATCCCCAGCAATTCTCAAAAAGTCAGATCATTTCTATAGGGCACCCAGAGAGGAGACCTTCCTAGGTGAACAACCGGCAGCTGACTCAATGATCATTACAACTGCCCACGATAGGTCCCAGAGACCACGGCACCTGAGTATGCAGCCACCCAAACAGCTGAACAGCATGGGCAGGAAGGTATACTCCTCAGCCACCTGCACCATTAGATCACTCAATTTCCTCACACATATGGTGCAATTCCAGAATGCACTGTGGGAACAAGGAGTGGACATGATTCATGACATCTCTGATTGCCCCAGAAGGCAGATCTGGAACACCTCATTAAAACAGGCTCAGACATAGGCACCCACGTCCTCAGATTGGCCTATGACTCAGCAGACACAGCAGTCAGGGTGGCCGACACTGGGGTGTGTCTCAGGTGACACTCCTGGTTTAGAGTCTCTGGCTTCGCCCAGGACATGCAAGCCGGCATTTTAGATGCCCTGTTCAAGGGCTCGGTTCTCTTCAGTGAAGAGTCTGAAAAGATTATTACGAAAATGCAGGACTCCAGCAAAGCCATCTAGTCAGTCCAGACCATGTACAAGCCAAAACAGAAGCCTTTTCACAGACAGCATTTTTGAGGCAAATCAAGCCAGCAGCCCAGAAACCAACTACAACAGCAGCAGAGAGGGGGTTACAACCATAAGGAATTCTCTTGAGCCTCAGGAAACTCCGGTCCTAGGGCCGCCAAGCCCTCCCAGGCCACCCCTACCAATGCCTGACTTCTTGCTGAACCCTCCTCTTCCTGTGGAGCTGGCAAGAGAGAGATGGTTGGTGGCCGTTTTTCCCTCTAAGTAGAGGGCTAGAGGAAGATCACCTCCAACCAATGGGTTCTGCAAATGATCCAAAGAGGGCACTCGATAGAGTTCCTGGAGGTACCATCAGATAGGCCTCCACTACACTCTCACTATTTCCCATCTCACGCAGCTCTTATCTACAACGAGATCCAGGCTCTTCTGGACAAACGTGCAATAGAGTCCGTACCAGCCTCTCAGAAGGGGAAAGGGTATTATTCCCACTTTTTCTTGGTACCCAAGAAAACAAGGGACCTACGTCCCACCTAGACCTCAACAGATATGTAGAGTACAGGTGCTTCTGGATGGTTACCCTTCAGGGCCTGATACCCATGCTCCATCTGGGAGATTGACCATCATCTCTGGACATGCAGGAATACCTACACATCCTCATAGCCAAGCCCCACAGAAGATTCCTGAGATTCGAATTCTGGGGACAGCACTGCCAGTTCATGGCTCTGCCCTTTGGCCTGTCATCAGCACCCCGGGTCTTTACCAAGTGCCTGGCAGTTGTGGCAGCAGCCCTCCGAAGGATGGGCCACTATGTCTTCCCTTATCTGGACGACTGGCTTCTCACAGCCCCATCCAGAGAAGATCACTACTCCACATCGTGGAAGACACCTTTTCACTCTTCAGAGAGTTAGGGATAAGCCTAAACCTGCCAAAGTCATCCCCCTGGCCAAGCCAGAGACTTCAGTTCATAGGAGCCCTTCTGGACACCATACAAGGAAGGGTCTTCTTTCTTGAAGACAGAGCAGACCGCCTTCAGGGTCTCACCCAACACATCTCGTCTACTAGGCAGGTCCCTGCCAGGATGATCCTCAGACTCCTAGGTCACATGGCAGCAGCCATCACTACAGTGCCCTTGGCCAGGCTGCATATGAGGATCATTCAGTGGACCCAGAGGATCCAATGGGACCTGTGCTGAGACAACCTGGATCAACCCGTCTCAGTCTCAGACCCGGTCCACCAGACCCTCCAATGGTGGCTAACACCATCTTACCTCTCAGTGGGACTGCCCTTCCAGAGAATGTCTCCTGCACAGATCCTGACCACAGATGCCTCTGGCACAGGCTGGAGAGCCCATCTGGATGACAACAGGACTCAGAGGATGTGGGCTACGCTAGAGGAGTCCCTACACATCAATGTGTTGTAGATGAGGGCCATCATCTACACTCTGCAAGCCCTGCAGACCGATCTGCTACCAGGACCCCTCCTTATCCAGATGGACAACATGTTGGTGGCGTTCTACATCAGCAAGCAGGGGGGAACCCACTCGTACCAACTTTGTCACGAGGCCATGAGGGTATGGATTTGGGCCATAGATCATCACCTGGATATCTTGGCAGTCCAAGTCCCAGGTGTGCAAAACACCTTGGCTGATGTGCTCAGCCAGTCAAGAATCAGAGCACGAGTGGGTACTCCAGCAATCCATCATAGATGACCTCTTCGACAGGTGGGACTGACTAGAATTGGACCTCTTTGCATCCCCACACAATGCAAAACTGCCCAGTTTTTGCTCACTAGATCCCAGGCCTGTTTTTTTCTGGCGAGATGCATTGTTCCTATGTTGGACAGGGAGGTTTCTCTTCGCCTCCCCCGCCCCTTTCCATTGATCCAGATGGTACTCCTCAAACTGCTGTCAGAAGAAATGAAGATGATCCTAGTAGCTCCCTTCTGACCTCGGCAGATATGGTTCCCTTTGCTTCGACAGCTGGCAACAGAACTGCCTCTGCCCCTGCCCTTGAGCTCACACTTGCTCTCGCAGGACAACGGGACATAGTCCATCCAGATCTGAGATCGTTGCACCTGCACGCGTGGCACCTATGGATCTAGCCGTCTCCTGCTTTGGAGTCTTGGCTACAGTGGCTGATGTTTTGGTGGCCACTAGGAAACCCTCTATTAGGGCCACCTACGCCATGAAGTGGAAGCAGCTCTGCTTCTGGGCCACTGCCTGCCCCTTAGATGTATTTACCTGTATGGTGAACTTGATCCTCGAGTACCTTCATTCACTTTCAGACTCGGGCTTGAGCTACTCATCCATAAAGATGCACGTGTCTGCAGTGTCAGCCTATCATGCATCTATACAAAGCAAAACTCTGGCACAATTGGGCTTGTCATGCACCTTCCTGTGTGGCATCTTACACCTGAAACCTTCCATTAGGGACTCCACCCCCCCATGGGACTTTCTTTTTGTTCTGGAGAAGCTTACTTTGCTTCCCTTTGAGCCAGCCGCAGATTGCAAGCTATGCTTTCTCTCTTGGAAATTATTTTTAGTTGCAGTTACCTTGGCTTGGAGGATTTCCAAGCTTCAGGCTCTGATGTGTAAAGAGCCTTATTTGGTTTTCCACAGGGACTGGGTATCTTTATGGACCAATCCTAAGTTCTTGCCAAAGGTGGTGTCCGATTTACCCTTACTCAGGACATTCACCTACCTGTTTATTACCCAGAGCACTCAAACTGAGGGGAGGCTCTCCTTCACACTCTGGATGTCCACCAGGCTCTCCATTATAATCTGACTTGAACCCGGGGCTCCAGACAATCTGACCAATTGTTTGTTTCTTTCGCCCCCAGGATGATAAGGGCACCTGTTTCTAAACAACTCTTATCCAAATGGTTGGTTAATTGTATTGTCTACTGTTACCAGAAATATGATAAGCCTTTACCGGCCCCGGTAAAAGGCCATTCCACAAGAGGAGTTGCGGCTTCCTTTGCCTTTTTGATGAATGTGTCTGCTGCTGATATATGTGCAGCTGCCACCTGGAGTTCAGTCCACATGTTTATTAAGCATTACAGTTTGGACATTGCTTCCAGGCGCAGGACAGGCTTTGGTCTTGCTGTTCTGCAAGGACCCCTTTCATGAGGGATTCAGTTTTTCTCTCTCCATCTCCTCCGCCCTGAGCTAAGGGGACTGCTATACTGCATGGGACTCAGTCCTACCGGTGATATCTGCTGCAACAGCTCATCTCAAAGTAAGATAGTACAGTTATATAAGAACTTAACGTAACAGTAGATCTTCGAGAGCAGCTCTTGCAGCAAGTGCTGATTCCCACTGGGGATTCCTTCTGCATTCACAGCTTGACCTTCTGACCACCTCTTTTTGAGGAGCATCCTCGGTTCTACATCCAACATTTCATCCGTGCTGGAGTCTCCGGCAGGAGAACTGAGGTGACACTGGGGGACCACCCCCTTTATAGAGTACTTGACATCGGGAGCGGGCCGACATCAGGGGCAGTCCCCCACTGTATACTGCTAGCTAGAAGTTTTCCGTGGGGTACTGGCACTTGCCGGCTTCCGTCCTACTGATGATACCTGCTGCAAGAGCTCCACTCGAAGATCTACTGTTACAGTAAGTTCTCAAGTAACTTTACTTTCCTCAGTGAGATGTGCTCCTCTGAACCCTTCTAAATTATGTTCACCCCTTTGGGGTACTTGTAGGCCTCTAGCATGTCCCCCCCTTGCTCTTCTCTCCCCCCAGGGTGTACATGTTGATATACCCAAGTCTCTCCTTGTGTGGCTTTTGGTGCAACACGTGCACCATTTTAACTGCCCTCCTCTGAACTGCCTCCAACCTGTCGATGTCTTTTCTGAGGTGCAGCCTCCAGAACTGGACAAAATACTCCAGGACCCAGGTGGGGGCTCACCAGTGAGCAATACAGTAGTAACACCATCTCCTGTCTCTGCTGGAGATACCTTTCCACATGCATCCCAGCATCACAATGGCCCTACCCACTGTTTTGTCACACTGCCCTGCCACTTTGAGATCATCAGGTATAACCCCAAGATCCCTTTTCTACTTAGTGACTGACAGTGCCTCCCCCAATCCTCTACTCAATTTCTGGGTTCCGGTGCATGATTTTGCACTTTTTAGCATTGAACCCCAACTGCCATGTTTTTGACCACTCCTTGAATTTCCCAAGATCCCTACGTATTCTTTCCACCCCTTCCTGATTGTCCACCCTATTTCATATTTTGATATCATCTGCAAAAAGGCATACTTTCCGTTTCAGTTCATCTGCAACATCACTTATGAAGACAATGAACAGGACTGGTCCCAGTACTGAGCAATCTGGCACACCACTGATCACTCTTCCATCATTAGAGGGAGTGCCTTTAACATCGCCCTCTATTGCCTATCTGTTAACAAGTTCCTAACCCAATTCACCACATTGGATCCCACTCCTGTACTGCTCAATTCCTTAATCAATCTCCTGTGCAGCACAGTGTTGAAGGCCTTGCTAAAGTCCAGATAAGCCATATCCACTGCTCCCCCTGCTCTATTTCCTTGGTTACCCAGTCAAAGAAGTCAATCCATGCTGCCTTTGGTCTTGCAGCCCACTGGATTCAAGATACTCTACCAACCTTTCCTTTATCAGCATTTCTATTAATTTTCCCACCACTGAGCTGAAGCTCTTGGCCCTATAGTTGCTAGGCTTTTACCCTGCTGCCACTCTTATGTAGAGGGAACACGTCTGTGCTCCTCTAGTCCTCTGAAATCACGCCTGATTCCAGTGAGCTGTTGAATAAGGCCATCAGTGGGGCAGCCAGACCCTGAGTTCTTTTAGTACTCTTGGGTGTATCCCGTACGGTCCCATAGCCTTGTCCACTTTCAGAGTTGCAAGTCCCTTTGGGACTCTTTTCTCTGAAAAGGGACTTGAGTTTGCCCTCCCCCCCTTGTTCCTGCTGCTCCCTGGTTGTCTGTCCCCCCTTCCCTCCACTGTGAAGACTGTGCAGAAGTACCTGTTCAGGATGTCTGCTTTTTCTTGGTCCCCTTCTGCACAGTCTTCCTCTGCCACCCTCCTTAGCCATACCGTCCCTCCCCTTGCTTTCTTCTTCTCACTTACGTACCTGAAGAAAATTATATCCCCATTTGCTACCCTTTCCTCTCACAGTGATATCTGTAAGAAGTGAAGTACATGAAACCTTCCTGTCTGGGACTTATGATTTTCCCCTTGTAATAAAATGCTCTTGAGCTGTTACTTTTATTAAAATGGATTCTGTCTGACTTTACCAGTGATTTAAACATTCAGTTGATAGTTACAAAGTGTTTACCTGCTAACCAGTTGATTTGCAACACTCAGCAGTAAGAAGATGTCCCTGCACCCAGGAGGTCACCTCTAGCCCGGAAGGTCAAGTAAGCCAATTTATTATTTTCATGGGCTCCCTGCCTGTGGATTGAGTCTGTAAGGAAACCCCTAGGCTGGGGAGGGGGGTACACTTGTTTTAGGGCAAGGCAGGACAATTTTATTTATATGGTATCCATTCCCAGGGGCTCTGGGTGCCTCACAATAAAACAGATGAATCCAATAAAAGCACTCATAAATATTTTTACAGTTAAAATAAACACAGAATTTATTTAACAGAACCAGATCCAAAACTCGACAGAAATAGCTGGGTCTTCAAATGAGATTTGAAAATGGTCAGGGATGGTGAATCTCTCACTTCCTGGGAAAGGGTGTTCCAAAGATTTGGGACAGCGACGCCAAACTCCCTATCGCCCAAGAACTTCAAACAGGATCTGGGAATTAGCAGGAGATTTGCATCCACTGACCAGAGGGGATGACCAGGAGTGTAAGGGGTCAGGAGGTCTTTCAGGTAGCCCAGACCCGGACTGTACAGGACCCTGTAGGTTAACAAGCACACCCTGAAGCTGATGTGCCACAGCACCGGCAGCCAGTGCAGGACACAGAGAATCAGCATGATATGCTCAAACCGAGAGTTCCGAGCAACCAGCCAGGCTGCCACATTCTGGACCAGCTGCAAGTGACACAACAACCTCGCAGATAACCCAAGGTAGAGAGCGTTGCAGTAACCCAGTCTAGATGTAACCAGGGTGTACACCAGATCAGCCCGTTCCAGAAAAGGTTTGATCCAGGAGATGTTCCAAAGATGGTAAAAGTAATTGCAGACAACAGCTGATACCTGATATTCTAAAGTCAATGTGGAGTCCACAGTGACCCCAAGATTCCTCACCCTATCTACTGCTTTGAGCATTATGACATCCAAAGTGAGAAGAGTGGTGTCGCCATTCTTTATTGTCAAACCAGGCTGACCTGGCTTTACTAGTAATACCTCCATCTTCGGTGGATTCAGTCTGAGGCAGCTGGCCACCATCCAATCCTGGATTTCCGTAAGGCACCCCGTCAATTCCAGGACAGCAGTATCATCATCAGGTGCACAAGACACATATAGCTGGGTATCATCAAGTTCAAATTCAAGTCTCAGTTCCATCACACTGCCTTGAACCTCCCTTCTTCCTGGATGTATCTGCAAAACTATGATGTCAATTTCTGTGATTGTCTTAATTCCCTACTAAATTGGTGTGTAACCTGACGTCATGTACTGCTAATAAGAGCCTGAATGTTAACCTGATTCTACCCCTGTAACCTGTTGTTAATGTATATTTGTGTAACTATTGTAACTACTGTAAATAATGCTATTATGTGTCTTTTTCTGTAACTAATTCCGGGTCGCCCCTGAAAAAGGAATCTCTGGTCTCAGTGGACTTACCCGGTTACCAAAATCCAAATAAATAAATAAATAAGTTTATTGATTGATAATTTGTCATTTCAAGCAATGCAAATACAAGTTCACTACAATATTACAAATATTAACTATCAAGTAAAACCAAATTACAAATCCACTTCTATTAAAGTTCTGCTAAAGGAGTAAGATACATACAAGTTGCTAAACTATATCACAGTGAATTGAATATTTTCATGATTGTGAAAAGTAACATCTACATTCATACACAACAGGAGTGGTCAAAGAGGATTAGGCCTTTGATGATCTTACTAGATTGTAGGGGAACAATAGGTTACAAAGATGAATCTATATATATATATATATATATATATACAGTATATACATGTGTGTGTGTATATATATATATATATAAAATATATTTGTAAACAACAAAGATTATCCAAGAAAATTAAAGCTCTTGATAATCCAAGAACACACAATAGATTGGACGATTTCATGGTAAACAAACTTGATGTATACATCTGTAGTGATAGGAGAAGTCAGAGTGGATTATGCCTTTAGAAATCCTGGTAAATCACAAGCATGAACGGGACTCCTCAAGGTTTGGGTCTGGATACCTACATCCCCATCGAAGTAATGTAGCCCATAATCTCTAATATTCTGTAAATTAAATTTAGAACAATGTCGCCATTTTTGGCAAAAAAAGGAGGATTATTCTCTTGCACTCCTCAGGTACGTAGCATAGCCAATAAACATGCCAGCATTCAAATCAAGAGTTGCTTTAAAATAACATGATTTGTATTCACAATTTTAGTGATAACAGAAAAACAACAAGTTGATGCAGAATCGTCAGGTTGTGCGTATTATACAAAGTACAAATTATTTGGTCGGGGACAGACTGAAATTGGCCAAGATAGGTCCCAAACAGTAGCTTCTTTTACTGTGGTACAATGAATGGACACAGAGTAACATGTTTTAGGTCATCATCGATTTCAGCACCACATTTATAGAATGCTGTGGTTATTCCAGGACGTTTTTGTTTGTAATGCATATAATTGGCTACATAAAGTTCCAATCTGAACCTAGTGATTACGTTCGTTCATGTGCGTTAGATTAATGAGTCAAATAAGGTTCAAGATAATGACGTGACTTAAGTTGTTTATACCATTTATAAAATTTCAGAGAAGAACTTCGTAAAAAATCTTGGTCAACTGCAGAATCCTGAATCCTTATCTTTATTTGGTTAACAATTTCATGTTTGGGCCTCAGATTTCATAAAGGAGATTCCTCAGGCCAAGGGGAAACAGATAATCTTTAATTAGTTTAATGGATGGAAAAATAACATTATTCTAGGCATATTTAATCTGCTCCTCTAGACACTGTCTGGGTAATTGTTCCTCTGGTAGGAGGAAGAGGCCCAACAAAAAAATTAAGCATCCGTCCCTTATCAGAGAAGATAAGGAGAATTGGCCTAGTTCAATTCTTAATACCTCTGCTGGAACTGAATTCGGTACAGATAAGACATAATGATACATTTTGTTCAAGATAATTTCAAGAGATGAAACATTAGAGGAACCCCAAATTTCATCAGAACATAGAGTACATGATTTAATTTTCATGTTTATGACTGTTAGAAAGCCCTTAATGGTACCTTTCCCTAACTTCCAGTTGAATCTCTTAAAGGCATTGAATGCATTTTTCATTTCAGTTTCCAATAACTTTAAATGTCTATTCCAAAGAAAATTGTCCAAAAATCTCACACCCAGGTAATCATAATGCTTTTTAGCTCCAACTGCTTGGTTTCCTATATATAGCTTTGGGCCAGGATATTCAGAGTGTGCCAGGCAGTGGCGCAGGCCTGGGCACAGCACAACTGTGATGCGCCGGTGCCAGGCCCAGGTCCAGGTTCAGGTGATATTCAACGGTGCTGCACCACTGTTGAATATGGCACGCACAGTGCACAAACTGCACATGGCACAGTGGCACTGCACTGGTGCAAGCCACTGATAGGGAGCACAGGGATGCACCAGCACAAGTGCAGTTGCGCCAGGTGCATCACCCGCAATATTCAGCAGGGGCATGCAAATGAGGCCATAATATATGCAAGGTACAAATGGTGCCATTTGCATGTCATTATCGCCCCATTTGCATGCCTTGTGCAGGGCAGGCCGGCGACTTGCGCCTGGCGCCCTGCATAGCATGACGTGTGCTGTGGGGATTCCGGGGCATTCCCCGGCCCTTAACCGCAATCTCACAGCATATGTCACTAAAGATAGCCCTGGTAGTCTGGTAGCCCCAAGTCCTCGATGCCCGATGTGTTATGAATCCGACCATCCCTGGTGGTCTAGTGGTTCTCTTCCACCCGAGTCTCGATTCCTCGATATATGACATTAAGAGTCTTCTGGTGGTCTAGTGGGAACCCCCATGCCCATTGCTGTGATCTGGCACACCCACATGGATCCAGTGGCACTTCCTCACCATTACTCAAGCTCACACAGAATTCCTTGCCTACCTCTTATTTCCTCTATCATCGGGTAAGGGCTGCATCCGCATCATTCCCGGCCATTTCACGAATGATTGTACAGTATGGGTTGTGGAAAGTTCATTGGTTCAGTGACTATCATTTCAGACGGTATACTGTACTAGACAGTTCCTAATATGTGAATGGAGCCATTCACAGTTTTGAACTGTCTAGTACAGTATGCTCTGCAAGCCCATTGGTCCACATTGGGGACCAATGGGCTTCCAGCCCATACTATACCTGTCATTCCGTGGTGGCTGGGTGGTGTGTGGGGATGCAGCCGCCACCGATAACGGGGTAACGGGTGGGCAAGGGTTCTGTGTGGGTGGTGGTGCCACTGGATCACCAGGGTGTTTCAATATGGGTGTGTACTGCGATCGTGCCAATGGGCAGGTAGGGTTTCCACTAGACCACCAGCGACATCTTAAAGTCATATATCGGGGTATTGGGGACTCCGGTTGGGGAGACCACTAGACCACCAGGGATAGTTGTGATTCATACACATCGGGGACTGGGGGGGCCACTAGACTACCAGGGCTATCTTTGGACACATATACCACGTGATCGCGGCTACGGGCAGGGGGTTCCATTAGACCACCAGGGTTGTGTGTGCTTGAGGACGGTATTCTGGGCAGCCACCAACGGCTGGGCTGCTGTGTTGCGTCCTGCAATACAGCAGCCCACCTGTGGGTGGCCGGGATTTGCACCTACTCTGCATGGGCTCAACTTTGAGCCCCCCTATGCAGCGCAGTGCATGGTTGCGCCGGCATATGTGTCACACATCCCGGGCTGAATATCAGGATGTGCCGCATATGCATGGGCACGCCCCCTGCGTCTGCACCACATACATTATCATTGGGCCCCGGCGCATCGGGATCTGCGCTGCACCAGGCAGCTTTCTCAATGTCCCACTGGGGCGCAATGCGGGGTAGAGTCGGCTCAACTCCATTGCACCAGAAACAACCCCTTTGAATATCCGGGCCTTGGTATCTTTTTGCTCCTGTTCCCAAAAATAATCAATTTAGTTTTATCCCTCTTTATAAGAAGATTTTTTTCATTGCACAACTTAACAAAAAGATTTGATTTTCTTTGTAGCCCAAGCAGTGATGTAGAAAACAGGACAACATCATCAACATAAGCTAAAAAACTCACTTTTCTATTAAATACTTTAGGGGAACAGAAGTCAGGACAGTATAGCTGTTCAATTATTGAATTTATACTTGTAAATTAGACAGTATGGGAGCTAAAACGCATCATTGGGGTACTCCAAGATTTGTTAGTATTTTAGAAGTTAAATTACTAGATTGATTGTATTGTACCTGCCCCCAGGTATTATAACAAAGCCTTATTAAGATATCCAGCAAAAAAGGATCTATCCCTGATGGCCAAAGTTATTGCCATAACAGTTTATGGTTAATGCTATCAAAAACTGTCTTAAGGTCCATAAAACAGCAATAGAGCTTAGCTTTTTTTTTTTTTTAACAGAAGTATATTTGTAAATGAGATGAGATAGCACATAACAATGTTGTATAGTGGATCTATTACATCCGAAACCATTCTGTGCCTCATCCAAAAGACGATTTTCATATACCCAAAGCTCTAGTTTCTGGAATATGATTTTGGAAAATATCTTTTCTAGGGACATGGATATGTTGTTCATCCACACTGTCTGGCAGGTTCCTTGCCGCTTTAAATCTAGCCGGAAGGTCTTCAAGCTGGTTCCTCCCACCCACCCGGGTGGTAAAACTCTCGGCTCCGCCACATGACACCAGATCTTCCTTACCGCTTGGAAGCTCAGGTTCCCTTCTTAACGCTCTGCGTATAGACTGGATCCTAATTGTTCGGTTTGCCCGAAACTTATTCTTAAATTTTCAAGACTTTGGTCAAATTACTCCCTCACGGCTGCGATGGACAAATCGGGTCCCGGTTTTCGGCGCTGCCCATATGGGCAGAAAATGTCCAGGATGGATCCGCCTCCATGTCGTCTACTGCCTCGGCCTAGACCACCAACCCTCAGGCCCTGCGAGTTATACGTTCATTTGACCACCATCCTGGAAGACCGCTGCCGGTTACAGGTTGGGTGCCCGAGCGCTACCTGCCGGTGAAGTCAAAGGAGGCCCGATGGGTGGTGTCCGAGGTGGCTGGCTCGGCTGAGCAACTCGAGCAGATGATCGCCCTCGAGGAGGAGGTGGCACAGGCCGCATCATCCTCTTCCTTGGTCACGGCTTTTATCCCGCTCTCTTTGGGATCCTCCTACACAGCTTCTTTTAAGGAGCTTTGCCAATCCCTTTCCACGAAGGAAGAGGGGCCTGCGGGACATTCTTCTTGGTCCAAAAAGAAGGACTCGAAGGGTAAGTCCCACCGTCGACGTTCGTGGGAGCGGGAAAGGTCCCCTTCCCCGGACAGTCGACACTCGACTTGATCCGGGGTTAAGGCTGCTGCTTCACGGTGTCCCCGTCAGGTCAGCTGGCCGAGACTCCTGTCGACACGGTCGAGATATTTCTCGACCCATCGGATGGGCTGTCGACAGGTGAAGCCGAGAACCCTTCTTCACCGGTTCCCCCAGTGGAGACCAAGGACTTGCCTGCACCTCCTGTGCCGGAGTCCCCGGTCAAGGCTTCCGAGCTGAGGGAAGAGCGGGTATCCCCCGCTCCTTCCCAGACCCGTCCTCGGAAACACCGAGGATCTCGGTCTCGGTCTTGGACATCGTCTCGGTCCAGCCGATCCCGCCGAGATCGGCGGTCCTCGATCTCGCACCGGCAGTGGCGCCCGCCATCTCATCTTCCTCCTCGAAGAGGAGAGGTTTCGCGCAAATTGCATCAACGCTATGAGGAACTGATGTGGCAGCAGTTACTTCTGTCCAGGAACAAGCCGACGCTGTCGCCTTTCCTGGCCATCAAGTGGCTGTCACCCTAACGGCTGAAACAACCCTTCGCTGTAGTCGAGGTGCCCAAGCCTGGGCCGGTTGTTTGACTGAAACCAGCTGCCCCACCGATTCTGGTGGAACCTTCGCCTCCACAACCTAAATCGGGGGCGCCGACCAAGGACTGTCGGTCAGGTCAGGGTCTGCCCCACAGGTTGTCGGTCACCCTCACTCCCGACTGTCCTCGGCAGGTGGAGGGTGGCTCAGGCCCCAGGCAGCTCTTCACGGACTCCTCGGAGTCCGACGATGACTCCTCCCTGTTCTCCAGGCCCACTGACCTGGAGACCTCCGGGGGCCAGTCGATGGACAAAAGCCCATCATCCTTTATGGGTCTGCTTCGGCTCATCTCAGAGTCCACCGGGATGCAGCTCGAGCCCGTATCCAAATGGGCCAAGTATCCCCTGACGGAGATACTGGACCGAGGGGATTCTCTCATGGAGGCCTTTCCAGTGGCTGAAGCCATTGTTGGCTCAACCTTGGAGCTTTGGCAGCGGACGGCTTCCTGTCCTGCGCCTTCGGCCAGGATGGCCAGGAAGTATGCAGTCACTACCAGCTCTTTGTCCAGTTTTTCAGAACACCCCTCCGCCGAGGGGTTTGTCACTGATAGCGTTTTCCGGCGCTCCGGGAATGCTAGGGATGTGGATAAGCCCCCCAACAAGGAGTCCAAAAAGCAGAACTATGCCGGGCGCAAGGTGTACGCTGCATCCTCCCTTGGCCTCGCCAGGCCAGCTTGGCCGTGCTGATGGCACACTTCTCTCACGCCCTCATGGGCTCCCTGGATGAGGTGATCCCTCATCTCCCGGCCGACCTGCAGACCATGGTCAAGCAGGTATGGGACCAGGGAAGGGCGGTGGCAAAACAGCAGCTCCAAATGGCTCTGGATATTGGAGACTCCTGTGCCAGATCAGTGGCGGCCGCAGTGGCCATGCGCCGCAGAGCATGGCTGAGGATATCCACCTTCATGGCGGATACCCAGCATAAACTGGCGGATGTCCCCTTCCTGGGGACTGACCTCTTCGGCCCTGGAGTGGAAGGTCACCTCCAGCGGATCGAAAAGTCCAATGCCACTCTGGACTCGGTCACCTCCGCCCAGAAGGACAAGGGTCGTCGACAACAACATAAGTCCTTTTGCCCTTCTGCACCTGCAGCATGTCCAGCCCTACAGCACTAGCATCAGGGCCAGCAGGCTCACGCTTTTTGTTTGTTTGTTTTTCTTTAAAATTTATTTTTATACAGGTTAATCTGATTGGGGGGGGGAATCCCCATTTACAACAGATACCTGTGGCATTTGCAATAGACAAACAATACAAAAATAGAACAAAATACAAAATCACATTTACCTAAAAACAATTACAACAGACATTTAAATAATTATACAATTCCAGTTTAAAAATACGCAGATCAGAAATTTCAGTCATATGTCGAGGTAACTTATTCCATATCCCCTTAAACTATTTTGTAACACCATACCCCCCATACGATTCATAATTTGTATCATAGGCAACTTTTTAGTAGTCCTCCTAAAAATATCTGAATATTTAGAATCAGAATTCTGACATATCAAATTTCGTAAAGGATGCACTTTTAAGTATATCAAATCATGACATATAGTAAGCCATATATATTCTCTTACTGCTATTGGATCTAACCAGCCAAGTTCCTGATAAATTACACAATGATGGACTCGAGGTCCATTATTTAGGATATATTTCCCAATCTGTAATAAATCTGGTCCAATTTGTGTAGCATTTTTATGAGAATGGATATATAATGATAAACCATAGTCTAGTACAGGCAACAACAATTGTTTTACCAGTCTGGTCTTAACATCCCTAGTCAAACATCCTGACACTCTTCTTAATGCCCCAATCTTTGATTGACTTTTTTATTTGTGACAAAATATGATCTGAAAAAGAAAAACGATAATCAATCAAAACTCCCAGATATTTATAAGTATTAACCCCTTGTACCTTTTTCCCCCATCCGAAAAACTAATTTTGAAATCAGTTACTTCATTATTAGGTTTAGGTCCTACAGAAAAAATCATACTCTGAGTCTTCCCAGTACTTATCAAAAGTCCGGACTGTGGCTTCCTCTAATAGGAAGCAGGGAGGAAAAGGCCCAGGAGGTCCCTCAGCCGGTCCCTCCTTCAAGCCTGCCCAGTGACGGGTTGAGGGGTGTTGCCCCCAGTCTCGTCACTCCCCCCTGGGTTCCCCCCATGGGGGGACGGTTCCACCACTTCCTTTCCGCCTGGTCCGCTATCACCATGGACCGCTGGGTGTTGGAGGTGGTAGGAAAGGGCCTGCCCGTGGAGTTCGAGCAGGCCCCGCCCTTCCAAGCCGTCGCCCTTCAGGGCGCTACGGGATCCGCAGCCTCTCTGTCGGCTCGCCGAGCTGATATCACCCTGCTCCTTGAGAAAGAGGTGATCAGGAAGGTGGTGGATCCTCCTCCAGACCTGGGATTTGTGTCCAGGTACTTCCTGGTCCCAAAACAGATGGGGTCTGGCCCCATTCTAAACCTGCATGCCTGAACGGGTTCCTAAGGTCTGCGGACCTTCAGGATGGTCACTCTGGCTCAGATAATCCCATCCTTGGAGCGAGGCCTGTGGTTCTGTTCTCTGGACCTCAGGATGTGTTCTTTCACATCCCAATCCGTCCGTCCCACCAGAGATTCCTCCACTTCAGGGCAGAGGGATCCCTCTTTGAGTTCCGGGCCATGCCCTTCGGCCTTTCCCTAGCTCCCAGGGTCTTCACCAAATGCATGGCAGTGGTGACGGCTTTCCTGCGGCGCCAAAGGGTCCGGGTGTACCCCTACCTGGATGACTGGCTGATTGCAGCCTCCTCCAGAATGGAGGTGGAGCGGTCCAGAGATCCGGCCCTCCAGGTATGCTCTCAGGTTGGCCTCCTCATCAACAAGGCCAAGTTGGAACTTGTGCCAAAGCTGGTGATACAATTCATCGGGGCAGAGCTCGACTCTCTACGAGCCAGAGCACGGCTCCCGGCGGACAGGGCCGAGGTTCTTTCCTCCTTTGCCCAATCATTTCAGGTTAAGCAATTGTGCCCTGCCCAGGACTTCCTGTGCCTCCTGGGCCTCATGGCGGCCTGCACCAGCGTGGTCCGTTGGGCCCGTTGGTACATGCGTCCCCTTCAATGGGGCTGGCCAGCCAATGGTCACAGCATTTTGATCCCTTGGATCAGCTAGTGACAGTGACCCAGGGGATGTGGAACACTCTCCAGTGCTGGACCGTTCCAGCACATCTGCAGGAGGGCATTTGTCCGCCCCAAGCCAACGGTCTCTCTATCGACCAATGCCTCTCTGATGGGTTGGGGTGCCCATCTGGGGGAGCACAGAGTGCACGGCCTCTGGTCCCCTCGGGAGTCCCTATGTCACATCAACCTGCTGGAGCTTCGAGTGGTTCGTCTAGCCCTCACCGCCTTCGCTCCATTTGTACGGGGTCAAGTGGTCCAGGTCCAGACGGACAATACTACGACCATGTACTATCTAAACCGCCAGGGCGGGACGTGCTCCATGCCTCTGTGCAAGGAAGCTGTCTGCATTTGGTCACTCATGCGCAACCTGGAGGCAGATCTCCCTGCCATCCGCGTGGCAGGAGCCTCCAACATTCTGGCCGATGCCCTAAGCCGGATAGGGGCTGCGTCCCACGAGTGGTCTCTCCTGCTGGAGGTAGTACAAGATCTGTTCTCCCACTGGGGCAAGCCTCAGGTGGACCTGTTTGCCTCCAAGGAGAATGCAAAGCTGAGACTGTTTCATGCCCGCCCCCCTCAGCAGGGCTCGCTGCAGGGGGATGCCTTCTTGAGGCCGTGGACCCCAGGCCTCTTCTACGCCTCTCCCCCATTTCCCTTGATCCACAAGATGCTTCTCAAGGTGAGGAGGGACAAGGCACAGGTGATTCTGGTAGCCCCAGACTGGCCCCGCCAGTTCTGGTATCCAGCTCTCCTCAGTCTCAGCTCCAGGCTCCCGAGGCGGGTTCCAGCCCGCCCAGACCTGATCTCAGTCAATCAGGGGAAGGTATTCCATCCGGACCTTCAATCCCTGCACCTGACGGCCTGGTTCCTGAGCGGCTAGAGTTCCAGGCCTTGGGTCTTTCTGACGAGGTCCTCAACGTGGTTGAGGCGTCCCGTAAGGAGTCGACCAGAAAATGCTATGCCTTCAAATGGAAGAGATTCTCCATTTGGTGTCAGGGCAAGGGCCTGGACCCTTCCTCCTGTTCCTTGGCAAGCATCCTGGACTAACTGTGGTCCCTTTCTCAGCAAGGGCTTAGGTTGACGACCCTTAAGGTGCACCTGGCAGCCATCTCTGCTTACTGGGCATGGGCCGGGAAGCAGTCGGTGGCGCAGGAGAAGGTGGTCGGGCGCTTTTTCAAAGGCCTTGATCACATATCCTCTCCGGTGCGAAAATCTCCACCTCCGTGGGATCTACTGCTGGTATTGGCTAAGCTCATGGGCAAGCCATTCGAACCGATGCACAGGTGTGACATCTCTCACCTGTTGTGGAAGACTGCCTTCTTGGTGGCTATCACGTCAGCCAGGAGGATGGGAGAGCTCCAGGCGCTTTCCATCGAGTCTCCTTATCTGGTCTTCCACAGGGACAAGGTTGTCCTGCGCCCCCACCCGAAATTCCTTCCGAAGGTGGTGTCGGAGTTTCACCTTAACCAGGTGTTGACTCTGCTGGTGTTCTACCCCAATCACACCTTGGAGGCCAAATATAGGCTCCATACTCTGGACCCTAGAAGAGCGCTTGCTTATTATAAGGAGCGGATGGCTGAAGTTTGGGGAGAGGTTCGCCAGCTGTTTGTCACCTACGCTGAAGCCGCACCTGGCAGACCTGCAGCCAAGCGAACGATAGGCAGGTGGGTCACCTCCTGCATAGATCTCTGCTATAGGTTGGCGGGCATAGAGCCTCCCAGAAGGATAAGAGCTCATTCTACCTGCCATACCGCTGCATCGGTGGCTGCTTCCAGGGATGTCCCTATCCAGGAAATCTGCAGGGCTGCTACCTGGAAGTCAGCACACGCCTTCATTATCCACTACCACATCGACCTTGAGTCACGCCGGGATGCTGGTTTTGGGGCCTCGGTTCTCCAGTCTTTATTTCCTAAGTAGGGGGTGTGTGCCTTGCCTCCCTCCTCCCGGAGAACTGCTAGGAGTCTGCCAGACAGTGTGGATGAACAACATATCCATGTCCCTAGAAATACAGGTTACTCACCTGTAACAGGAGTTCTAGGAATGGTATATGTTGTTCATCCACACGACCCACCCGACCTCCCCGGCTTTGACGCCCAACCTGGCTTCCAGCGGGCTAGATCTGGCATCATGGGGCGGAGTCAAGAGTTATACCACCCGGGTGGGTGGGAGGAGCCAGCTTGAAGACCTTCCGGCAAGATTTAAAGCGGCAAGGAACCTGCCAGACAGTGTGGATGAACAACATATACCATTCCTAGAACTCCTGTTACAGGTGAGTAACCTGTATTTGTGAGGCATCTAGAGGACTAATGGGTCTGGGGCTAGCCCCTTTTTGTAAACTGGACATATAATATTGCCCTTCCAGGAATCAGGAAAGTCCTCACCTTGCAAAAAACGTATTGAATATCCTGCCCAAAAATTGTAAAATAAAATAAAATATATTAAAGGGAAACTCCTATAAGGGTGGTAAGTGCAGCAGCTGCTGCAGAAACACCTGATTAGGGCTTTTAGCATCAAAGTAATTTTTTTATTTACGTGCTGCCTGGCAATTTTAATTAGAAAGATCCGCTCCATCCATAAGGGCTGCAGAACCCCGGGTGGACATCTCAGGCACCCTGGGCGGCTCCACCGCAAAGGTTAGGCTAATGAGGGCTACCAACAAATGGCAGAGTTGGTAACTGACAAAGTTTTTCTGATTGAGGCACAGCTCACAATCCCACAGAGCTTACTTTTAAATGCAGTGACCCCTCCTTCTCTCAGGTGTTGCTACTTTCCAGGTCAGGCTGCTCTCACCAACCAGGGCAGGAAGGGGGGGGGGGTGACACACAGAGATCACAAAGTGCTAGTTAACAAAGTAAATACTTGCTGAGCTGTACAGTTCACAGTTGGCTGTTAGCAGACTGAAGGCAAAGTGCAGTTCACAGTCCTGTAGAAATGCTAGCTGGTAGCAAGCTGAAAAATGCTGGCTGTTAGCAGACTGAAAACAAAGTGCAGTTCACAGTCCAGTAGAAATGCTAGCTGGTAGCAGGCTGTAAACCAAATGCTGGCTAACTGACAAAGCTTTTCTGATTGAGGCACTTGGGTATCATCAGCATAGCAATGAAAACCCAAACCATACCATCTAATGATCTCCCCTAATGGCAACATGTACACAAGTAACATCATGGGAGCTAGAATCAACCCCTGAGGCACATCACAGCAGAGCGCAGCACTGCTCAGGATGGAAGAGTTAAGTGCCACCTGTTGTACACTGCCGGAGAGGTAGGACTCAAACCACAGCACTTGTGAGTCCTACATAATGCCTCAAACTGGTCAACAGCACCCAATGGTCCACTGTATCAAAAGCCAAAGACAGGTCTAGCAGAACAAGGATGGAGCAACACCCACAACCCCTTGCCAAGAGGAGATCATGGTGCAACTTGACTAAGGCTGTCTCTGTACTATGACATGTCCTGAAACTAGCCTGGAGTGGCTTATAGATGTCATATTTCTTCAGATGTTGTTCAAGCTGCACCACCACCTACTCAATCAACTTCCCTACAAAGGGAAGGTTCAAGACAGGTCTATAGTTTGTGAGATCATCAGGATCCAAAGATGGTTTCTTAAGGAGGGGCCTCATCACCACACTTTTCATGGCAGTGGGAAAAATTCCCTAGCCAAGCGAACATCTAACAATCTCTGCAAGAATCGGACCAAGCTTACCTCAGCACTCTAAAAGAAGCCGGGTCAGTCCAGGGCCAATAAACAGCAGGCTGGGTGCAGACCAGAGACTACCCAGAGGATATGATTCACCAACACCGGCTCAAACTCCGTCCACCTAAATGAAGCGCCACTGCTCACCAAAGACTGGACACTGCCAGCTGATAACAGGGCACCTGAAGATATCCCAGCACAAATGGAAGACCTGCTGTCCATAAAGAATCAATTAAACTCATCACATTTATCTGTTGAAAAGGCTCTACAGGACTGCAGACAGACTGGATTTTGTAATCTGTCCATAATATTGAAAAACTGAGTGGGTTGATTCCTTCCACAAGCAACTGCCTATGACAGGAACCCTGACTTTTTCAGAGTGATTACCCACTGATACTAATTGTAAGGAGCATGCGGCGCCAATTTGTCCTCCTCCGACCAGGACCTACACCAGCTAGCCTCCAACCTCTGCCTCTTTGTCTTCAACCTTCGCAGATCACCTTCAAACCAAGGTGACCTATGTCAGGGAAAAAAGGAGCAGACACAGAGAGAAGCTAGGGGGTCATATGCTGCTGTAAGAGTCACATTATAGCCCTCTATGGCTGCCTCAGCTCCCATTGCACAAGCTATCTCTGTGTTCATGGTGCCCAGCACCACCAGGATGCCCTGAGACTCCAGGTTACAAAGAGGGCAGTAGCTGACCAGTCAAATGGGGAGTCCCGCAAAGAAACTGCATGGCATGATGACCCGATCAAAAGACTGGATCAACCTTGACACAGCTAATATTAAGATCCAATGAGAAAACCAGGTCCAGGGCGTGGTCATGCTGATGGGTACCAGAGTCAACTGCCTGTACGAAGCCCTGCAACGTCATCATCTTTAGGAACTGCATTCCAAACAGAGAAGTTTCATCATTGACCCAAACACTGAAGTCACCAAAAACAAGATGTTTCTGTGACTCCACTGCCATAAAACTCCTTCATTCCCACACCCTGGAAGCCGGTGTATGAGAACGATCTTGCAACTTGTACCCAGCCCACCTTTCACCATCACACATTCAAACCGCCTGCTCACCCCTGTGGGATACACCATCAGTCCCAGTGCAGATCTAAAACAGATGATTACCCTCCCATTCCTGGGCTCAATACACCATGGAATAACCTGGCACAATGGACATCTCAAGCACAGGGCTCGAGAGAGTTTACTAGGGGTAGCAGTGGATATCGTAGGGGTTACAAAGTTATCACAGGGGTCTCACCTGCAACCCCAGGCTACCCATAAACATATAGATATATAAATAAATAAAAATCATTATTTTTTTATACAAGATAGAGACTGTTAGGATAAAAGCCCTATTTATAAATTCATCCTGTTACTGGTGCCTGGTTACAGAATAACATTAAATGATGCCCCTGCATCCTAGGCAATGAAGTTCCTATTTTATCTGCTTTGTTAAGACCTCCACCCATCTATGCCTTTGAGGATTTATTTATTTTAGACTTTGGTATCCAGGTGGAGCCCACTGGGATAAAGCCCATTTACAGGGGTGACCTGGACATTATTTATTTTATTTCATTCATTATTTTGAAATTGCAGGTAGTAGTAGTAGTAAAATATTTTTATTCATAAAAATGAATAAAGGATAAACTCGATTGAGCAATATTGAGGTAAGTATTGTAATAAATTTATTTTTTTCCTGCTATTAAATAAACTTGCCTTTGTATACCTGTTGCTGACACCACCAAGAGGCCTCCTTGGTGGCGTCACCCACAGCCTAAGGTAATGAGCCTAGACTGACTGAGAAGACAATGTTGGGTTGTTCAGCCCGACAGCTGGATGCCCAAAGTGTGGTGCAGAGCCAGACACTGGTAGGAATGAAAAAGTGCCTTAATAAGGGTGAGGCACTGTTCCCCCTGAAAAGATATGACTGCCACCACCCAGAGAAACAGACTAAAAAGGGGCACCAAGACCTGCTAAAAATAACCGTCCACAGACAGAATTAAGTAATACTTGGTAATACTTGGCAAGAACAGACAAAGTAGGCTAATAGCCCATTAAATTGTCTCCTACACCATGTGAGTTTATGAGTGAAACAAAGTTTGGAGAAATAAAGCATCCAATCCCTGTCTGAAGTTCTCAAACATCGGTAACGCCACAATTTCCCTTGGTAATGAGTTCCAATAATGAATCGATCGCATAGTATAAAAATGATGTCTGTTAACCATATTATCCTTTGGGATAGCCAGCTATCTATTGTGAGATCTAAGATTATTTTGCCTATAATTATATTTCTGCCCACGTTGTTTCATACGATCTGTATTTTTCAGAATTTTATACAAAAGCAAGATGTCTCCCCTTTTCCTTCTTAATGCCAGTGGGAATAACCCCAACAAAGTCATTCTTTTATCATAGCTTAGTGTTTTGAGCCCTCTTATAGATTTAGTAAGTTTATGTTGTGCTTTTTCAAGTAAATTTAAGTCTCGATTATGATACAGACTCCAAATAGGAGAACCAAAATCCAAATGTGGAATAATATAAGTTTTGAATAATTGTAAAATACAACTACCATTCCTTGTTATAAATGTTTTTTTATAGAATGAATTAAGCTATTTACTGTCTGTGTAATATATCTGCAGTGATCAATGGAAGTGTCTCTGTTTATCCAGATTCCCAGATCTTTTTCTTTTTTTGATGACTTCAATGTTTGCCCATCCAAAGTATATATATTTCGATTTTTACAACCAAAGTGCAAAAAAGTGCATTTTGATGCATTAAAATTAATTTTGTTCACTCTACCCTACCCCATAATTCAATTTGTTTCACGTCATGAGTAAGAATTTATGATTTACTATTAGAAAATAAACAGCACAGCTATTCAAAATCTTCATTACTAACAGGATTATCACTAACATTAATGGTAGAAAAGGGTCATCACTGTACAAGACTTATCGCTAACTTTAACAAAATCACTGTAAATAGCTTATTATTGTAACTTTAACAAAATCACTATAAATAGCTTATTATTGTAACTTTAACAAAATCACTGTAACAGGCTTATTACTTTAACATTAGAAATAAAGAACATTAACACACCACCACCTCCTCAGGGCTCCCTCCCCGGCTGCCACACCTCCCCCCCAAGACTGCTGCAAGAACTGCAAAAGAATACAGGCCTGAGGTCCGCTGCTAACCACTTCGCTAGCCAAGTGTCCCAAGGTGCTGTGCAGCTAGCCGCCCTGCTAGCCGAGTGTCCTAAAGGTGCTGTGCTGCTAGCCACCCAACCAGTCAAGTTTCCAATGATTGCTTCGCCGCTAGCCGACCTGCTAGCTGAGTGTCCCAAGGGTACTTCGCCGCTAGCCGCTGTGCTAGCTGAATCTCCCAAGGTGCTCCACAGTTAGCTGCCCTGCTAACCGATTCTCCCAAGGTTGCTCCACTGCTAGCCGCCTTGCTAGCCAAGTCTCCTGAGGGTGCTTCGCTGCTAGTTGACCTGCTAACTGAGTCTCCCATGGTGCTGCACTACTAGCCAACCTGTTAGCCGAGTCTCCCGAGGGTGCTCCACTGCTAGCCGACCTACTAGCTGAGTCTCCCATGGTGCTGCGCCACTAGCCGACCTGCTAGCTAAGTCTCCCATCAGGTACCTGCGAGGGCACAGAGTCAACTGCCAAGCCTAAGTGATACAGCTCTTTTAAGCCCGCTTTTTTAAAGTAAGGCAACCAGGCTGGCAGAGCTTTCCCAGCTGTGCCTGCAGGTCCCACGAGTCCTTCCTAGGATTCTTCTTCAGGGTCCCTTCTGAACCCCTCACTTCTCCTTCTCAGCTCCTTCTCCAGGAGCCCTTCTCCATCAAACTCCTTCCCCAGGAGTCCTTCTCCATCAAGCTCCTTCTTCAGGAGCACTTCTCAAGCAAGTTCCTGCTCCAGAAGCCCTTCTCCATCGAGCTCCTTCCCCAGGAGCCCTTCTCCATCGAGCTCCTTCTTCAGGGGCACCCCTACTGGGGCTCCTTCTCTGGGCTTCCCCTCCTAACTGCCTTTAAGCCCCCTGGCAGCCTCCTTTTATGCTTATTTCAGGGTGTGTGGCTACCCTGGAGCCTCCCCCGACTGAATGGCTAAGGGGGCAGTGCTGATTGGTTATGCAAATCAGGGGCTTGACTACACAATCAGCAGCGAGAGCTGCTGCCCAGCCCTCATGCTGCCTTCCTAGCATGCCCTATCCCAACGGCTTTAACTGCTGTTCAGCTTTTAAAATCACAGAACAGGAGCCTTTGACATGCTGCTGCAGGAGCTGCTAGAGTGGGACTTCTGTGAGCAGCACTTTCACTTTTTAAATTGAACAGATTTTACCCCTGAATACAGAGGTTGGGGAAGGTAGACAGTCCTTCCCGACCCCCTCTCACCACACACATATTTTTTTTTAATAAAAAAATTAAAACAATGAGAGTAGCGGCCAGAGCCACTGACAGGACAACCGCCTCAACTTCTGGCGGAGCGCCCAATGCAGCTGAAATGTCATCCGCCACAGTACTCTGGAATTTACATTCCATTTTCAGGTATGACCTGAAGTCAAGTAAAGGTACAACATACAAATATACATATTTTAATGTAACCCCCCCCCCACTGGCCCCCCTTGTTTAACTAGCAGGGCTGATCCTCTCACCACAGACGTCTAGGGCGAACGAGAGGGGTGGGGGTTTACATAGGTGAATACAGATTTGGAAAACAGAGAAATGGCCACCCTTAGGTTAGGTGACCCGACTGTTACACTAGAACAGTCAAACCCAAGTGTGGCTACATGGCACACACCTGGGGGAACCAATTACCATGGCTAGCAGCCCAGGTCCCTAAGAGAAAACATTTGCTCATGATTATACTCGGTTTTCACTTCTGGAGAGGGGCACCCAAGTAAATCCAGACAAGGAAGCAATAACAATACTGTCCAAACCAGGTTGGGAATCTAGAGTGTGGCTTTTATTCACGTAACAAAGTTGGAATAATCACAAAGCGAAGATGGACCCCCATAGGGCTACACATACTGGTATTGCAGTTTCTCCAGGGTACAAAAATTCCTGACATTCCCATTTAGCACAGACTGAAGTAACACAAAACAGAGAACACCCTAGTTCTGAAATGGAGATTGGCACACATGGCCAGAACTGGTACATTTCCCATCGACTAGGCACACATGGCCAGTACTAGGACACTTTCCCATATTTCATGAGGAATGAAGGTGGTACACACAACCACAAAGGAGCACATCCAGGCTCAGGAACTTTTAGAACCCACCATACTGGGGTAAACTGACAGAAAACAACCCACATCCAGGGGTAACTACTTCCATTAGGCACTGGCCAGATGCACTAAATGAAAAAGTACTGGTGCCCAAACTGAACTCTGAGAGGTAAACAGGGTCACTCCAGATGGGGGGTCTCCCACCTTTTGCTTCCAAGTTTGTACTCGGCCATTCATCTGGTTAAAAACACCACACAACTGTAGAAACACTGTAGGTGTTGTCTTGAAATGTATATCACACTTAATATACTACACTCACACACCTCAGGGGTGCCAGAAATTAAAAGTTCTGTACGTGGGTGGTCACATACAGGACTCCAAAGTAGGCAGACACTTTTAAAACTGGTCTGAAGCCACCAGCCCCTCACAGAAACGCAGGTACGGACTTGCCCTCAGGGACTGATTACCACCAGGAAGGGAGCCCTAGCTGCCAATTTTTTCGACCCGGTCCTGATTAAATACACATAAACCCCGCCCCGGCCTTCTAGCTATCTCCTACTAGCTATTGCCAGCCACGCCTCATTAGTTATCCAGGCCTTAATTTTTCATTGGTACCCCATCCTCCCACAAGAGCCACTCGTTTCCTTGGCCCTCTCAAGGAACTGTTGCAAATCATGTGTTTATTACTGGTAAAAGGAAATATCTCCACGTTAAGAATGCCATCTGCACCTATCCTTCTCTATAGTTGCCTTATATTACTTTGTTATACTCTACCCAAAATTTCGGTTTGCAACTCGGACAAAGGCCAGTTTCCCTCCTCTATCATCTACCAAGATATAGCCTCCCACATTAGACCATGGCATCCTACATCAGGGACGTCTCCTCTATGGTCATGCCTCTCCTCCCACCAGGCCATAACTATAGAACTTGTGCAATTCCCAAGGATGGTGTCGGCTCTATCAGTTCTCTATGTTTTATCCCTAGCAAATAGCAATCCTGCCCTTAACACAGCCACCGCTAAACCAATGTACGCTAGAAGGAGTAACAAAAGAATCTTTAGCAGGCTAAGACACCACCTTAAAAAAACTACTACTGCTTCTCCTACTCTGTTCAGGAAATGTTGAATTAAACCCAGGTCCATCTATTTCTCTGGACGCCCCTGCGGACCTCCCTCAATATAAAGGGATTAGCTGTCTCCATATCAATGTCTGTAGTTTGCTAAAGAAGATTGACTCTATACAGACCTGGGCTCTACATACATCTCCTGATTTCTTCATGATAACTGAATCCTGGCTCACACCCTCGACCCTGGACAAATCTATCAACGTACCCTGATATATCATCTACTGCTGTGATAGACCGACTAGAGGGGGAGGGGTTGCAATATATGTCAAAAGCAAATTCATAGTCACAGTCTTTGACTGTACCTCAAAGGGCTAAGGAATTTGAATGCCTTGCTCTAAAATTATCACTTTTCAGTGAGAAATCACTCCTTATGGCAGCATGCTACCGACCACCGTCTGGTGGCTGGGCACTTCTGCCACACCTTCAAAACCTTCTTGACTCTGCTAATACTGAGTGTATTCTAATGGGGGATTTCAATCTAAATTGGAATGATGACAGCTCTAAGAAATTGAAGGATCTATGCGATGTTAATGGTCTGTTACAAATGGTGACTGCTATAACCAGACCTAACAGAAAAAACCCTGAGCGCAGCACCCTCCTGGATCTTGTGCTAGTAAAGAAACCTCACACTATCTCGCATACTGGAGTATTCTTCAACAATATAAGCGACCATTGCTCTACTGCCTGCATCAGATATCCTTCCCAAATAAAAACGGCCTCCAAATTCAAACTGAAAAGATGCCTGAAAAAGTTCTGCCAGTACACTTTACTGAAAGATCTAAGCAACATTCGTTGGCAGGATTTCTACCTAGCCCCCACCTTTAACGAGGCATTTAACATCTTTCACAGCCTCTTACTGGGGCTAATAGACAAACACGCCCCACTAAGACTGATCAAATCAAAAAAATAAAACTCCTGGCTGGTTCTCTCCCATCCTGAAGAAAGCACTTAGGATAGGGACTACTGGTGGAAAAAGTGAGGAAATCCCACCTGGGCTGATTGGTTAGCATTCCATGACCACTAGGAATGCTTGTACCAAGCTAATTAGGTCAGAAAAAAGCTAGGTGCTTCCAAAAGAACTAGAAGACAATAAAACAACTCTGCCAAATTTTGGAACATCCTCAAAGAAGTCGAAGGTCAGTCCACTGCAACACCCCTTCCAAACAAAATTGTGTCTGATGGTACCACCTATACGAACAAAGCTGATATATTAGAAAAGCTTAATGATCACTTTGCCACTGCAGGGCTTGCCTTTGACACCTCACCTATCAGCAAACTTAGCCTGGCAAGAGACTACCCTGTTGGCTTCACTGATAATCACAACCATAACCAACCGCATCCCACCCCCTTCAGCTTCCTCACAATTACATTCAAGCAAGTGGAGGACCTCCTCCTTTCTCTGGATACAAAAAAGAGTGCGGGTGCAGATAATATTGAACCTTACTTCCTAAAACTTGGCCATACCTATCTGACCGCCCCCATTACACACTTATTCAACACCTCTCTGATTCAAGGTGAGCTACCTGTCTTGTGGAAAACTGCCCACATCCTATCATTATGCAAGACTGGGGATCCGAGTGATCTGAACAATTACCGGCCTATTTCTACACTATCCGTCCTCTCTAAATTACTTGAAAAAATTGTCAACATCCAACTTAGAGAACATTTGGATTTACAAAAGTTGCTAAACCCGGCTCAGTCCGGTTTTAGAGCCAAACGCAGTACAGTATTGGCTCTTGCCAAAGTAACTACAGACTGGCAAATGGCCTTGGACTCTAAGAAGCATGTATTTGCCCTCTTCCTTGATCTAAGTAAGGCCTTCGATACTGTGGATCATACCATCATGCTTACTGCACTGAGTAACATTGGACTTGATAGCTCTGCCATTAAATGGTTCACCAGCTACCTAACCAATAGGTTACAACAAGTCAAAGCCATGGGAGATATAACCCCATAAAAATCCTTGTTACGAGGAGTCCCACAAGGCTATATCCTGGGCCCTATCCTCTTTGCAATATACATCAATAATCTGGACTCACAGCTGGCACAGCAAATGTACATTATTCAAGATGATACTGTACTCTATACCACAAATTCATCCTTGGATCTGGCCCATGAGTCCTACAGAAAGACTTCGTCACCTCAATACAACCTTCTCACTCATAAGCTCCTCCACAATGCCAAAAAGACTAAAGCAATGATTCTCTCACCAAAGTCTACTTCTGGATGCCCACATATCACACAGATCCGAACACTTTTAGATGAACCCCCTGAAGTAGTTGATACCTTTAAATACCTAGGGTTCTGGCTGGATAACAAGCTCAACTTTCTGTGCCACTTAAATGAAACCTCGAAAAAAATAAGACAGCGATTAGGTTTATTCTACCGCATTAAACACCTGCTCTCGTTAGAAGCCAGAATGAGACTAGTACAAACTACATTCCTACCTATACTGGACTACACTGACTTCCTTTACAGTCATTGCCCATCAATGATGCTAAACAAACTGGACACCCTTTACCACTGGGCTTTAAGATTTATCCTAAATCTACCCTGTAGTACACATCACTGTCGTCTATACCAGGTTTTGGGATGGACCTCACTCTCAACTAGAAGAAAAAGGAATGCTCTCCTCTGGTTTTTTAGAGCATTATCTGATAACCTCCTTGCATACATCTCGAACATCTTCAAACGGGCTAAAGGTTCCTATGGCCTGAGACGCCCTCTAATCTGCTTCAGATTCCTAGAGTGAAAACTACCCTTGGCGCAGCAAGCAATCAACTTCACTTCCATCACTCTGGAACACTATGCAAGACTCATTAAAATTATCCTCACTTCCAAGCATTTTCACATTCAAAGCTCTATTAACGGATTATCTGAAAGAATCATGCAACTGTTTCAGATGCCGATGACCACTAAGTCCCAGGTGCAACTCTCAAATCCTACGCCTAAGTATCTCATCCACCCCACATTCCTAACAACAGAAACCTAGGACTTACAAGCCTAGTTCCCTTAATCCAAGATGGCCCTGCCTATTCTCTACCTTTTACCTATTCTGGCCTCCCTTTTGGCTGCCTACTCTTTCACCCCAGTTTCTACCCTATTCCTTAATACCTCCTTATTTTTTATCATTTAGGTCTGAGCTCTTACATAGTGGAGACTATATGGGATTGTTGTCTCTTCTCATTTCAGTAAAGCTTATCATTATGTACCTTTGCATGTTAATTATGTTGACCGGTATGTATAGGCCCATATTGACCGGCACCTTCACAATGTTTTTTCTTCTCTTTTTTTTTTGCACCGTTGTCCACCGTAATTGTAATCTTATGAAGTGTACTGTATTGTATTAATGCCCAGGACCACCTTGAAAATGAGCTTGCTCAATGGTGTTTATGCCTGGTTAAATAAAGTGACTGATTGATTGATTAAAACACAGAAAATCTAGGTGACAGTGTCCCTTTGTCAGAGAAATTCACCCCTAGGTATTGCAGGTGCCCCTCCTAGGCTTACTCAGAAGAAAAGTTGTACTCACAACAAATTAAGAGGTTCAAGGCAGCTTCACCAGATGGAATGGATTGAGGGGATTGAACATTAACTTTAAAGATTGCCCCCATCCCTCCTGGAATGGGGCAAAGGAAACCCCACTTAGCAAGGTCTCCACCACTTCAGACACTGTCTTCTATGTTCTTCTTCTAGGGTGAGAACAAACTACCCAAAACTAAAGAGGTAGCTCTCTTTCAGAGCTAAATGAGGAGCTGCACAGCAAGCTGCAGCCTCTTCCTGGAACTCACACTCCAAGACTGACTCCACTCTAACTCAACATTCTAAAGTTATCTCCCTAGAGCTGGAAAAGAGTGTGGCTTATGCCGCTGCGAGAGTTCTAAGATGACATCATCCTCCAGCTCAGCTGAGACTGAAATCAGAGCATGACAATGTTAAAACCATTTAACTGGTATTTCACTAACTGCCTTTCCCTGCCTGCCACTGGTTCTAACTGGGATTCTAGTAACCCCTGGGAACAAGGGGGTTACGCCCACCCTCAGCCAGGAAAATGGCTGTGCCCAGTCATTACCTACCCGGCACCAGACCATCCTACCCTATGTGTTACCTATGGAGAGGGGTGATCAGGCCCTCTCCTACCATGTGCCAGGCACAGGCAGGCAACACTAAGGGCCCAGAGGCCATTGGCTGATGCATCAGCCCCTACACTATAATCTTACTATGGATAACCAATGGCCCTGGAAGAACTGTCCAGAGCATAACCCTAACAGACCAGCACTGTAGCCCCTCCGGCCGGTCAGGTCCACAGCCTGTCTATCCCCCAGCCCTCTAGGGAAAACCTATCTAACCAGAAACCTATCCAAAGGGAGGACCTCCCCCCCAGCCCAGGACACCTGCAAACCAAAAACACAGAGCTAACACTATACATAAGCATTACACTCCCACACTCCCCCACAAATACACCTGTGGAAGGAAAAGGTTAACACATGTTAACAACTACTATACTTTAAAAACACTTTAAAGCACAAAGGAACTCCGATGAGTCCCACCAATCCTCTTCTTGTCTTCTCTTCTTTCTTCACCAGGATCCACCTGAAAGAGAAAAGACAAAACACACCCCAAATCTGCAAAACACACAGTATAACAACAATAACCCTTACCATCAAAACACTGGAGAATCCCAAAAATATTTTTTAGGAAAGTAGAAAAGTAGAAAACAGTAAAAAATATGTACATTATGTACAATACACCTTTTGGGGATGGAAGGCCCTAAATGTCCACTCTAGTGACAACAATGGTGCCCGAAGACAAGGTCCATGAAAGTCTATCCTGGGCTGGAGCCCAGTAAAGCACAGTTCCTGAAGTACTGTAATCCCAAAGGGGAGAGTCTATGTGGACAGTTCAGCAGTCTGTAGTCTGTCAGGTGTAGGATGTGTATTGCAATGTCAATAAGATAAGAAAAGTCTAGACTTACCAGTCCCTTGAAGAACGAAAAAACAGACAGCACCTGGTTCTCCAGCCGAAGACTCTCCCTGGCAGCATTTTTCAGATACAACTGGGCTGAAATCTTCCGGAAAACAGGATGAACTCTGGAAACTGCTGGGTTGATGTCATCTTGGAAATGGAACCTTGGAACATGAAAGGAACAGCTGGATTGATGTCATCCAAAATCCCAGGCGATGAATCAGGAAAACAGCTGAGATGATGTCATCTAGGCTACCTGGAAGACCAGGTGACGGAATTGGAAAGGCACACTGTAAGGCTGATGAAACTGGACACACCTTGGATCCTGGAACACCAGTCTGGCGGAATAACATGGGTACGGCAACGGCTGGAGGGCAGACACTTGCTACCGCTGCTCTGCTTCCCTCTGGGTAGGCATGGGCATATTCACAGGACAATGGTAACATTGAGGGTAGTACCACAATGGGTCAGGTGCAAGAATTATGATCCCGCCTGGGCTCTCATAATTTATGTTATAGAAAGTCTCATTCCCTTTATCGTCCACAAATCGTACAGTGTCTATGAACAATGTCCTGCCCAACTTCCAAAACTTGAGTTTGTCTCTGATAACTTGGTCTCTGACATAACAAGTTGCACCTGGATGCAATTCTTTAATTGTCTCTTCCACTAGCCAGGCTCTCCTGTTTTTCTCAATTTCCTCCCAGACTATCCAAGGAAAGGTAGAAAAGGACATTCCATAGATTTCATTTGCCTTCCTATGAACCAGTCTTTCCTCCTTACTACTCTTCATCAGTCTACGACCCTTGGCCTGGCTTGGGGGCAGCCAGTCCTGGTTCTGCCAGTGTCACATACTCAAAGCTACGTAGAACTTGTCCCTGACCCCTACTGAGGGCAGGGCTGTGGAGGCACCAACTTCTTCTTCTGGTTCCTCCAAGGCAAGAGCTTGAGGCCGCATTCTGGGACCCTCAACAGAGAAATACATTTCTTCCTCCTCCTCCTCTTTCTCACCTAGGATTTGGGCCCAGGAGTGAGCAATCGTCCTCACTCCCGAGACAGTCCACTCTTCACTGGGCGTGGAGGTAGACACCTCCCATTCTAAAGTTTCTCGAACCTCATCCTCTCCAACGAGGCTAGGGCTAGGACCATCTCTCCATGGATCCACTGACTCTACCTCCGCACTGTCCATCTGTGACACAGGTGTGGAGACATCATGAGGAAACTGCTCTGGCAGTAAATCTACATCATCTTCCTTTGTGCCACACTCTGCTGCCTTTCCCTGCCTGCCACTGGTTCTAACTAGGGTTCTAGTAACCCCTGGGAACAAGGGTGTTACATTAGCAATATAAAAAATACAATAATAACAGTAATACAATACATTCAGTATTCATTCAGACTTTTAAAATGATTAAAAGCTGCCATATTGAAGGTATTAACAGATGTAGATTGCTTAACACTGAGAGGTAAAGCGTTTATTTATCTGAAAATTGTTAATCAGGGAGGCACACTGAGCCAAGGTTCACTTCCAGGTGCAAGCTGGGGGAACGTGAACGTGGAAGAGCAGCAATAATACATAACAGAAGAACGGTCGAACAATTAGTAACAGGTTAATACAAAATTAGAAATAAATACAAAAATGTTGTGTACCCAAAATAAAATGCAGTATGTATACAATAAGAAGCACCAGGATCTGTAATTATGGGGAAATAAAAGAAGTACAGGAGTGTAAATATGGTCTCATAATTACACTCCTGTACTGATCTCTCAGTCAGTCAAATGGCTTACATTTTTCTCACCATGTTATAAAGCTCAATAGCATCTTTGGGAGGGTGGTTGGATGCACAGGGTGTGGGGCGGCAATGGTACTAGACCAGGCTTGGAAATGTGGGGGTTGCCCAGTGTGCCACCAGCTGGCAAAGCTCCGTGAGGAAGTGGAAGGAGTTTGGAGACAGCTAGGAGAGTGGAAAAGGGGGGGGGCACAGGGTTGCCTACAAAAATACACCAGATGCTGAAACCTCGGGCACAAGGAGAGGAAATGGAGGTACTCTGGGGGAGCAGGGGCATCCTGGCAGGAGGAGACCAGAATGCAGGAATGCCCATAAAACCAGGCAGGGGGACAGGGGTGTCAAGGGGTCCCAAGGGATAGGACTGGAAGGGGCCCAAGGATAGCAGGGGGGAGTGGGGGCCCTGGATCAGGACTCCGCAAGAAGGCACAGACTGGGGCTGCAAGAGTGAGACCTGGAACACCTGTGCAGGAACAGCAAAGACAGGGCGATGAGGAAAATGTGCAGGAACAAGCCAGGCAGGAAGCAGGAACACTGGGAACAGGGGCTTCGACGGGTAGGGAAATGGAGCAGGGCCCAGAAATGAAGCTCGGAGTACAAGGAACAGAAGGGAAAGCTTTGGTGGGAGGGAGTGATCAAATGGAGCAAGGCACAAGGGTGGATGGCACCATAGAAGGGCCAGAAAACCAGGATTTGGGACAGGGAGATGAGCAGGATGAGGAAAGGTAGTATCATGAAGATTCAGCAGAAGAGGAAAATGGAGACACAAAGGAACCAGAAAACCAGAAAGGGGCACAAGGAAGTGAGCAGGGGGCGGATGGGGCTCAGGCAGTTTCGGGGGTGGGGATAGCAAGGGAAAGGATGGGGAAAAATTGGGAAAGAGGAGGAGAACAGCAGCAGTGAGGGGTGCCCAGGAGGAAAAAGGGGATTGAGTTTTAATAGTGGGGGACTCTATTATAAAAGGAGTCACGTGGGGGAGAAGGGGAGAGACAGAGGGGAGAAAATATGGGTTGAGTGTCTGCCAGGTATGACAGCAGCCAAAGTCATGCATTGGATCCCCATGAGGGGGAGGGAAATAGATGAGAAAACTCATCTGATCTTCCACCTAGGCACAAACGACCCTGCAAGAAGCAGCGTGATGGAGGTGCAGGCTAGGTTTGTGGCACTGGCTAGGTTCTGCAGCAGCCTGGACTTTAAATCCCCTGTCCTTCTCTGAGGTCCTGCCAGTACCTAGGGCCAGCACAGAGGTGAGGCAAAGTATAGAGGAGTTCAGTAGATGGCTTGCAGGTTGATGTGCCCAGAAGGGGTATCATGTGATAGGAGATTGGGGTTCAACCTGGAGTGACAAGAGCCTCTATGCCCTGGATAGGCTGCACCTAAATGGGGAGGGGAAAGCAGTGCTCAAATGTAAACTGGACGATTATGTTGACAGAAACTGCCATTTAAACTAAACAAGGGGGAGGGCAGGGGGAAGCCCTGTTGATGAGGCAAGAGGCGGGGGGGGAGCAAAAAGCCCTACCCAAAGAGCCAGAGGGTAAGGCGGCAAAATATATAGGACAGGAGGAAAGAGGGGGGTGGAGGGTCATGTGTGCAAATGCCAGAAGTCTGGGGAGAAAGATCCCAGATCTAACAGCAAAAATGCTTGAGGAGGGCCTTGACATCGTGGGGATAATGGAAACATGGTGCCACCAGGAACAGGGATGAGAAATGGAGATACCAGGGTACAAATTGTTCAGGAGGAACAGGATGGAAAAGAAGGGGGGGGTTTGCACTCTACATAAAGGAGAGTATCAGGGCATCAGAATTGCAGGGTAAGTGGGGAGAGGCCAAAGGACTCTGGGTCTCGTTGTCAGTGGGGAAGGGGGAGACAGTGCGTATGGGGGTGGTTTACAGGCCCCCGGCACAGCAGGAATTGGTGGATAAAACCATGGCTGATGAGTTCGCGAGAATGGCGGCAAGGGGGGAAGTGGTGCTGATGGGGGACCTGAACCTACTAGATGTAGACTGGAGCATCAGCACCCTTTCGGCTGCTTCAACCAGCAGTAGGGAAATATTGGACTCCCTGCAATTGGCCCTCCTAAATCAGCTGATGAGGGAGTCAACCAGGGCAGGAGCTACTCTTGATCTAGTTCTGACAAATGGGGACAGGGTAGGAAATGTATCAGTAGGGAAACATCTTGGTACGAGTGACCACAATATGGTCAGGTTTAGAATAAGGAACACTGCAGAGATTCACTGGTCTAGGTTGAAGGTGCTGGACTTCAAGAGGGCAAACTTTGGGAAAATGGGGTACATGGTGGAGAGGGCTATGGAAGGGGTGGAGGATTTGACAGAGGTAGAGGCAATGTGGGGGAGGATAAAAGAAGCTATTGTAGAGGCCACGGACATCTGTGCCAAAAAAGCAAGTAAAAATAAGAGAAGGAGGAAACCTCTACGGTTTGCTAGGGTAGTAGCGAAAAAGGTAAAGACAAAGAGGAAAACCTTCAGGAAGTTCAAAGAAACACAAGCAGAAGTGGACTGGAGAAAATACCAGGAGAGCCAGAGGGAAGCTGGGGTAGAGGTAAGGAGGGCAAAGGCACAGACAGAGGAGCGAATAGCGAGAGGGGTCAAAAAGGGGGACAAGACTTTCTTTCGGTACGTAAGTTAAAAGAGGAAGACTAGGCAGATGTAACCCCTCACCCTTGCCTTTTTAGCAAAATGACAGGTGGCATGCTGTTGAAGCTGACAGCAGTACCTGGTGGGGACTGGGTTTGGGAGGATGAGGTTACTCGGCACAGGGGACCTAGGTTTGGCTACTCTGCACAGGGGCACCCAAGTAAGTCCGAACACAGGAAGCAATAACTGTAATGTCCAGAACCAGGAACGGGATTCTACAGTGTGGCTTTTATTCACATCCAAGCTGAACAAACAAAGCATAGACGGACCCCCACGGGGCTACATTCCTGGTCATGCAGATTAGAGACAACAGAACACTTTATCACTATTTCCAGCCCTCAGGCTCTGAACCCACCAGGCACACAGCCCGGACTTGCACGCAGCTTTGGGTACACAGCCTAACTTGTACACTACTTGGGTTTTCCCCATGGGCCCGGCTCCCTCGCCAGCCACTTGATCTGCGGTCCATTTTGAGAAATGAACCAGTTATCCTGTTGTGGCTCCCCAAACCACCTTAGAGCCTTCAGACTCCTAGAGGGAATTTTCCTTCCAATCCCATCGCCTGGGTACTTCCCTCATCACTGGCCAAGTGCATGAGGCAAAGTAGAAATCCACAGAGCAACTCCGTAGAGGTGGACCTGGTCACTAAAGATGGGGGGTCCTCACCTCCAGCTCCCACAGTCCATACCCGGCCATTTCTCTGGAAACTAAACATCTCTTTCACTGAAAGCTTGGCAATGTAGATTCCTGGGTAGACGTATGTCACATCTCCTCTACATGTCTTTTGATTTCCCAATAAGCACTGGACTTGAACCTACTTTTACTTTTTGGCTAAGCCTATTACTCTAGGCCTCCCACTATTCCAGTAGTCCAATCCCCACATGTCACACAAGTCCCAGGGTGAAAAACATAGGCCCTCTCAGGAAGAGCAGACACTCACCCTCCGGTTGCAGGTGCCCCACAGGCGATTCACAAATCTTGTTGTTCCTCCCAAAAAACTCTGGAACAAATAGGCAGCTTCTCCATTAGTAGCAGAACCAGGGGGTTGCCCCTGGAATATGCAGGAAACCCTTTCCTGCCCCTATCCCCAGAGGGAGGGGGCACTGAGACCCGAAACAGCGGTCTCCACCACTTCAAACTACTTCTGCGTCTCTCTTTTGGTGGAGACACACACCCTTTTACCTAAATGTAGCCCTTTGTCAGGGCTGAGGCTCCTAGAGCCTACAGTGAGCTGCTGTGCTGCTTTCACAGCAAGCTCCCAACTCTAACTGACCACAGACTCTGTTCAAACCTCCCAACATTCTATTCCAACTCCCTGCTGCAGATTCCATTGTGGCTCATGCAGCTGCGATAGTTCTATGGTGATGTCATCCCTCAGTCTCAGCTGAGACTGAGAACAGAGTGAGACAGTGTGAAATCCATTTAACTGGAGTTTCACAAGCTGCCTTCCCTGCCTACCACTAGGTCTTACTGGGATTCTAGTAACCCCGGGTAACAAGGGGGTTACACAGAGAATACTCCAGTTAAAAACAAACGAGGGGGAGATGCTACAAGGGGACAGAGAGAAAGCGGACCTGCTAAACAGCTATTTCTGCTCAGTGTTCAAGAGGGAGGAAAAATGAAGGCAGCAAAGCAGGAAAAGAAGTGGCAGGGGAGGAGGATGTGGAGATGAGGCTCTTTCTCAAGGAGGAACTGTTGGGGGAACTAGGTTGCATGAAGGTGGACAAGGCAATAGGGCCGGATGGGGTGCACCCAAGGGTGTTAAGGGAACTAAAGGAGATATTGGCAGTACCATTGACTGCACTCTTCAATCGGTCCCTGGAGACTGGGGTGGTGCCGGAAGACTGGAGGCAGGCAAATGTGGTCCCACTGCATAAGGGGGGAGAGAGAGAGGAAGTGGGAAACTACAGTCCCGTGAGCTTGACATCGGTGGTAGGCAAGCTCATGGAGAAACTAATAAAAGACAGAATCATCAGCTACCTGGAGGAAAGCGGCCTGATGAATCCAAGGCAACATGGTTTTACTAGGGGCAGATCCTGTTAAACAAATTTGATAGAGTTTTTTGATGGGGTCACCAAGGAACTGGATCAGGGCAGGGTGGTAGATGTGGCTTATTTGGATTTCAGGAAGGCGTTCGACTCTGTGCCCCATGGGAGACTGCTGTGTAAAATGTCAGGCATGGGGCTGGGGCAGATGGTAAGCTAAATGGGTGGGAAACAGGCTGGGGGACAGGAGGTAGAGGGTCATAATAAATGGGGTGGCATCTGGAGAGGGAAAGGTCACAAGCGGGGTCCCTCAGGGATCAGTGCTGGGGCCCCTACTATTCAATACATTGGTAGGGGACATTGTGGAGGGCCTTGAGGGAGGTGTGAGTCCGTTTGCGGACGATATCAAAATCTGCAGTACGGTAGACACGCAGGAAGGGGTAAAAATAATGCAAAGGGATTTGGGGAGGCTTGAGGCATGGTCAAACAGGTGGCAGCTTGCATTCAATACAGAAAAGTGTAGAATCATGCATCTTGGCTACAGGAATCGGAGGGCAGGGTACTGTATAGGGGGCAGAGATCTGGAGGTAACGGAACAGGAAAGGGACCTAGGCATCATTATATCGGGGGACCTGAAGGTGGAAAAGCAGTGCAGGAGGGCAGTGGCTAGGGGGAGTGGAATGCTGGGATGCATCGGAAGGGGGAATCACCAGTAGAAACAGGGAGGTCATAGTACCCTTGTACACCCATCTGGTGAGACCGCATTCAGAGTATGGAGTCCAGTTCTGGAGGCCATACCTCAAAAAGGATTTGGGGAGGCTGGAGCGGGTTCAGAGGAGCGCGACAAAGATGGTAAAAGGGTTAAGCCACCTACCCTACGAAGAAAGGTTGAGGGATCTGAACATGTACTCCCTGGAACAGAGGAGGGAGAGGGGGGACATGATTGAAACCTTCAAGTACCTTAAGGGTATAAACAGGGTGCCAGTGGAAAGGTGGAACAGACTTCCGGGGGTGGTCATTGAAGAAACAGTGGAGGGAGTCAAATGGGCATGGGACAACCACAGAGGAGTGTTAAGGGTGGGGGGTGCAGGTCCAAGCAAATAGCTGGACAAATGGGCAGACTCGGTGGGCCTGGTCGGTATTTTCTGCCGTCACACTTCTATGAGTCTATGAATAGGAACACCATATAGTGCATAATCAGGAAAGGCAGCAGTACACAGTGAACAAGAACAATGTTAACAGCCACAACTACACTGATGCAGGAGTGTCATTCCCCAGTGGCTCACTCTAGTGAGCAACCAACTCCCCCTACTGTATATATAGCATATTACAGTGACAAATGATTGAGACATATAAGTGCCGCTGGAGGGGGATAGCTTCAGGGGAGATGTGAGGAAGTATTTCTTCACAGAAAGAGTGGCGGATTCCTTGAACAGCCTTCCAGCTGGGGTAGAGGGGGCAAAAACTGTGGTGGGTTTAAAAAATGCCTGGGATAGGCAAAAGGGAAACGTAGGGGTTAAGGGGGGAGAGACAGCACCATAGATCAAGTAAGTCTGCAGCAAAACTGAAGGTAGAAAAAAAAAATATGCAGACTGGGTGGGCCAAGCTTAGCTGCCGTCAGATTCTATGTCTTTATACATACGTCGGGGCTCCAATTAAATTTACCATCTACAGGGACATCGTTCCCATAGACTTTCTTACGGGAAAACAGGCCAATTTAGGTTCCACAGAAAATATGGGAAAACAGTGCTCCCAGACTAATTTGGCATTTCCCCTACGTTTTTCTTTAGATTACGTTATTTCATACAGAAGCCAAATTACTGTTTTCTTCTATAACCAATGTAAGTCCATGGGAACAGTTTTCCTGTAGATGGTTCCATTTCCTTGTAAAGAAACTACGTTAGAGTTAAGGTAAGGGGAAAATGCTAAATCCATTCGAGAGCACGGATATGTTCAGGCAAATCTTGGTTTTCAGGGTCAAATCAGAATTTCATTTAACTTGTAATTTCTAACGGGGTCTCCTCTCCTATCACTGTACACAAAGGTGATGCGTATTTGTTTAGACAGCTTTTACCCATACGTTTGTTTTTGGAGGTTTTATTGACGTCCCTGGGTCTCCTTTCAATGAACGTAACAACATTGCCACGCTAATGTTCTACCTGCTTTCAGGTACTCGCTAGGTTGGACCATTGCGCGCAGCCGCACTGCCCTCCGCTGCGGTCCAACAGAAAGCGGAAGTGCGGGCAGTGTGAGTGAGTGACGTCAGCTCCCCCATGACCGGGCTCCGCCATATTGACGGAGGGGAAAGAGGGAGGGAGGAAGGAAGGAGAAGGAGCAGTTTGGCGGCGGTGGCGGAGGGGCAACCAAGAAGAGCGGCCCGAGTTGTGGTGGGTACAGACGACAGACAGCAAGCAGCAGCAGGTGAGTAAGCGAGTGGGACCTTGCTCAGTCGGCACTGTCTGCTCGCGGGAGACGGATGAAGGAAAGAAGGGAGGGAACTGAGGGAGGATGAGGGGTCCAAGAGATGCAGATATATTTGAGTTGATTGAGAGGGATCTGCAGGTATACGCCCTACCCTTCTGACGGGAACAAGAAACAGCGTGCGTCGCTGCCAGTGTTAGGGCCGGGCTGAGACAAGGGAAAGGGGGAAGGGGCAGGTGATCAGTCGTGTTCCTTTGAAGGGGATCCAGTTCAAATACATGACAGTCTCGGTCGAGGGACCCGGACAGTACTTGCAAATGTCAGACTCCCTCCACATGAAGGAGGTTGTTTGTCAGGCCACCGCGGAACAGGACGTCCTCCCTTTGTTACCACACAGATCAATATGTGGTCTCTTGGGAGAAACTGAAATAAACTGCGAATTTAGTAAAATGAGAGAGATATGGTATAATGTAAGGGGTGAAACAAACTACAGTAAAGCTTCCAGAACAACTTCTGCTGAAAGGGGAATATCTGATTTTTGTCAACTAAAATCTAGTATAGTTACACAGCTCTACTTTATGTACCTAACTAAACAATGTGGTAAAATATAGGGCAAGGTTTGTTAAAACACAACAGTTTTTGACGATGGTGTTGGCAGGATAGAGATTGGAATAGTGCTATCAAAAGTAGGGGTGTTTAAAAAAAAAAAAAAAAAAAAAAAAAATTGGCAAAATTAGGAATTCTTCCTGAAAATGGGAAGTAGTGGAAAGTATGCCATAGTGTACACTTAGTGTAGAGAGAGACAATGCCCTGTACAATTTACACAGAAAGCAAGCTCAAAGTGTGTATAAAGAGGGAGGACATTTTGTAATGTGAAGGAAGACACTAAATTTTATCTGACCAGACAGTGTAGTGTTTGAGAGAAGAAGGGAGATGTATAGTCTACAAAGAGACTGCAAAGAACAGTACATATAATTGAAGATACTAAGTAATGGTCCATCTAGTCAATCTCCTTGCTGTCTTTGTACTCATCATGTGATTTGTTTTTATGACGCTAATGTGATTGTGGCACAGTGATGTTTTCATTAGGATACTAGCATTGAATACAGGAAAAACAGCCTGTAGCAGAAATGTACAAATAAGAGACATTACATAATACACATAGATCAACGATATTCAGTATATAATGTATGCAGAGATACTGGCGAGGGAAACCGTGCACAGTGAACAAAGAAGCTAGACTGATATAATCCCAATATTCATCCCATCACAAGCAGAGATGAACAGAACTGTTGTCATTGTCATACTTTCCGTAGTGAGGGGTAAAGTTAATAACGTTTTAGATTTTTGTTTAATTGCATTTTTTTTCACTTGCCTTTTACTCCTTTTGTTTCTTGGCCTTCTTTGAGAATGGGGTCCTGTTTCCTGTACAGCTCCTGAGGCGGGTCCCTCAATTTGTGTTTGGGTATGGGGGGACGCTCCATAACCATTCACCTGGTTCTTTACCTCTGTACATCTCCCGGGCCTGGCTTCTCCAGTGGCAGTACCCTGGATCCTTTGCTGGGACCTCTGCTTGAGTTGCTGCCCAGGCCCTCACTGTGGGGAGGATTAGGCCTTAACATAAGGGCTCTAATGGGCCTAGATGGACGTGGGAGGAGGTACAATGACTTCTGTCCCATCCTGTAGTGAATTTCTCCTCCTATCCCTCCCACCACTTTTGATGGCAAAGTGAGCATGCTTGTGTCACACAGTCCATTGGGGTAATCTTTGTAAATGAGCCTATGGCTCAAAGGTTTTCCAAACTGCTGTTTTAAATAAAATAAAATAAAAGATAAATCAAAATGTGCATTCACCCCACCCTGGGGAGCACAGTGCCCCAGTCACCGGGTTCTGTGCCTCTGTACATGTCCGGGGCCCAGCTTTCCCCATGGCAGAGCCCATGATCATTTGTTGGGGCACATGCTTGAATTGCTAGTTATACCCTCATTGGCGGGAGGATTATTTCTAACCAGAGGGGCATCTGACTGGCTCAGGGGCATATGGGAGGAGGTACCAGAGTTTACTTTTCTTGTGAAAGAAAATCGGGGTTGTCAGTGTTGGGCTAATATTAGCTAGGACCAGGGGACCTAATGGGATGGCCACCTGCTGAAGAACTCACCCCCTTTTTTTTATCTGACTGGGCAGAGTCTACCTCCCACCCCAAAATGGAAACCCCATGTCTGGGCAAAGTCCTTGCACTGTGATGTTCCTCACTCACCCAGTCTTTCTTCAGTTTGCATGCTTTTACATTTGTCAGCTTTTGTTTCCTGAAGGAAGTCGAGGTGGGAACTGACGCATTTGAGCTGCAACATTGCCTTCTTCCTTTTAACAGGGGAGTTTAGGCCCCTGACATTCCCATCAGAGATGTGTTCCATCGGCTGTCCTGCATGCAGGTCTCCTTATACTATAAGGTTAACCCCCCCCCCCAAAGTGCCCCTCCCCACAGCTTGTCCCCATACACACCTCTCAGCATGCAGTCAACAGTAAACATGACAAGGTAGCAACGATCCAAAACAAACCAACACTAACCCATAACCCAGGCCTCTTGCTTCCAATGCACTCTGTTTTCCTGTGAGGCTTCTCCAAAGTCAGCACTGGCTGGCCATAGGCCAGAGTGCCTTTGGGGTGCTCGAGAGAAGCAGAATCTCGATAAAGGTGATACTCGCTCAGCCCTAAGCAGCCTGGGCTCTCCGTTCCCATAGAGTAGAGAGGGAGCTACTGTGGGGTGTGCAGTGGGTGTAAATCTGTGAGGGATTGTGTCAGCAGCAACAGTGCATTACCAGTAACCCGGGGAGGATTGTCCCATAGACAGCTGGGTGGGGAAACAGTCCAGCTGCCAGGACCTGGATTTGGCCCATGAGTATTCGTCCTATGTCTCAGAACCAGCAGTGGTTCATGGTGAGCTGAGGAGACTTCCCTAGCAAGTGTTGCTGTTAGGCTTTGGACTAAGGCTGAAAAGATGTCCCCGGTTTACCAAGGAGATCAAATGTCCTTCCGAAATGGAAGCAAGGAAGAAGGTGGACCCCCCCCCCATTCCTCTCATTAGAGCAGCGTGGAGAGGGCAGTGCTGGCGGAACTGCTGATGGCATTGTAGAGGGATAGGCAGTGCTGTGGGTTAGGTTGAGAACTGTTGGGAGCACGCAGCCTGGAGAGGCCTAACGTGGGATACCTCGTGCAGTCCCTTAAAATGGGATAGCCAGCCGAGAGAGAGAAAAGAGAAGGGGATCGGAATAGGTCTGGAAGCCTGCACCCCCTTTTAAGGACTGAAGCACCTTAATTACTAGAGTCCTGATAGGACAGGGGCTTGGCTGCTAGGCTACGGGGTACCAGTGGGACTATAGGTATAGCAAAGTCAGTAAAATATCAGCACTTTACAGTTTGCAGAGGTTCAAATGGGGGTAGCAGCCTCCATCGTGGATCTGGCAGAGTGTTCCCTCAGCTACTTGGCAGTTGTGGAGCTGTGGCCTCTGCCCATGTCTTCAACTTAAAAGGTGAGTGTGCATTCGGGTGGTGCTTTAGAGGGATTCAAAGGACACGGAGGAATTTGAATAGAGTCCTCTTGCTGCAGAGCTGCATATGGGTTATTTCCTAGTGAGACGGGGACCAAGCCTGGAGTCCTTTGTGTCAACACTGCAGCTCATGCTCCTTGATCGCAGGTGGGGGAATCTTTTTTTTTTTTTCTTTTTATTGTGGCGGCCAGCAGCAGCCTTTTCTGCTTGTTTTTGTGTTTCTGTTTAGGTGGAAGTTGCCACTGAGTCTTGCCAATAGGTGGGAGTGGGGAGGTGGGTCTGCTGTCCTGTCTCCCTGCTTTTCTGGTGTGGGTATAGTATTCATGGGCAGGTGGTGTCCCCCGGTCATTGGTTGAACAGATCTGTATTTAGAGTTGTTGATCTTAGGCCATTGTTTTTGTAGGAACCGTTCTTCGTTTCCCCAGGGGTCACAAGACTTAGTGACTCCGTTTTGAAGTGATCCATAAGGTGGCAAGGTGTCTAAGTGAGTATTGCAGCCCCAGATCTGCACAGGGCGGGGGGGAAAAGTCAGCAAATACTTGAATGCAGTGACCACACCCCTGTTTTTCCCTGGCCAGTTGCATAAGTTCCTTGCCTTGTAGATGGAGGAAATGGGGCATGATAGGGTGGGTTTGGGGGCAAGGGAGTGATGGGAGCGATCGATCTCCAGTGGACCTTGTCAGTTGTGGCTCAGAATGTCTGGGAGCACTCACTGCAGTAATTCTCGGAATGTTTTTCCCCTTGCAGTCCTCCAGAAAGCCCACCAGCCTCGGGTTGTTTCTGTACCTCCTGTTTTTCCACATCTACCCTGTTCCAGAGGGTTGTTATGGTGCAGTTCTGGTCCCTTATGTAGACCAGGCCCTCATCCTGTCTGTGTGGTTCCCCATGTCTGCTGTGCTCTGCCACGTTGACTCTGGGGGACATATCCACAATGTCGAAGGTAATTTTCTGTGTGGCCATTTCTAGTTTGCCCATTTGAGAGATTAGGTGCTCGAATATTCCTTTATTCCTTTTAGATTGCTGTCAACAGTGTCTCCTGCGGCTGCTGCTCTGACTGTCTTGAGTTCCTGTGCTGTGCCTCAGAGGAAGAACAGGACAACTGTGAACTGCAGCTTGTTGGGACCGATTCACTGGAACGTAGTACAATCTGACTGAGCAGGTAAGCGGCTTTCAGATCAGGTGTGTTGACAGATCCAATGTCCACTGTGGACAGCAGTGCTTGGCGAATTATGTAAGGCTATTGCAGATCTAAGATTTTAAGTAGCCATTTTGGTCAGCTGCCTATCCATGTCCCAAAGCACATAACTTTTTCTGAAACATTTTCTAAGCTGAACAATGAATGTCTGAATTTGAGTATTTGTTTTCCCAGTTTCAGCAAGAGGGACACACACACACACACACACACACACACACACACACACATACATATGGGCGTGTGTGTGTAGAGAGAGAGAGAGGTAGACATATTTAAAATATAGATATATTATTATTTAAGATATAGATATATATCTAGAGAGCATGGTCACACTACACGGCTCAGTGCCATTAGAATAGTGTTCTGCTCATTACCTAGGCTGGCTGCTCTTGCAGTAGGAACCTAGGAAATGCTAGGTGAATAGCGACTATAGATCCATTGTGTTTCTCTTGCCACACATTTGGCTGCAACATTCTCAATATCATGTGAATTACAAGTAGCCATAAAGGGTTGCCAGTTAATTGTATGGATAGTGGCACAATGGAGAGGAAAACTGCCATGCAAAGTGATCCACCGTTTCCTCCAGTTTATACTAATTCAGCTATGAGGTACAGTAGAAGCCACTTAATCGGGACATGGATAATTGGGATGTCCTGCCAGCCACTGATTAAGTGGCAATATTATCCTATGGGTTTCCCTTCTGCTTAATGGGACACCCCTGCTGCCTAATAGGGATGATTTGGCCCCACACAGCTGAGATTTCTGACTTCCCTTCCCTCTTCTCAGTGAGTCCTCTCTTCTCTGTTAGCACCTTTGATTAAGTGCTGATTGTGACTGTTCACAGCTGAGCTCTCTGCCTCCCCACTCCACAGTGATTCCTCCACATTACTGTAGTTTAAAGTTCTTTTTGTTTTGCTCACCACTATTCCATGGAAGTCTTCTCTGTCCACTCATTCAACAATCTGAGTGCTTTTTGCAACGGAGGGCGACAGGTGGAAGTGTTCGGCTTTCCCCAGCAAGAAATATGGCAGTAGAGACGAGATGCGAGCGGGGATTGCAGACATTGGTGTGGAACAAAGCAATAGATCTGCTTTTTTCAACGGAGGGCGAGGGGAGGAAGAGCTCGACTTTCCCCAGCAAGAAAAGTGGCGGCTGTAGAGATGAGATATGAGCGGGGATTGAAGACACTTGTGTGGAACAAGGCAATAGATCTGCCTTACGTGGGACATCTGCTTTTTGAATGAAAAAAAATGCTTGCACAGGAGAGCAGTGTGATGGCAGTCGAAGGATTTGATTAACAAGGTACAGTAGTCGAGTGGGTGAGCTTCATCGTGGGTGAGCTACAGTAGGCACAGCATTGGTGGGCAAACTACAGCATCGAATCACAAGCAAAATAGATAAGGGATTGTACTGTATAAAATGTAATTGGGTGGGCTATATATTTTAGCATTCTGTTTAGAATCTGACAGCATGTAGTTGCTTTATTCAGTGTGACTGGCATCCAGACAAATGGTAGAAGCTTGCTTCTGATAAATGGGACAGCAGCTTTATCGGGATGAAAAGACCGCCACCAGGCCATCCCAATTAAGTGGCTTCTACTGTACCTGCATTTTGCTCCTTCCCCAGTGCATTGAATTCTGTACCCAGTAATGTTCTTCTCCATGGGGACATTTTTTATTTTATTTTTATTTAGTTGTTTAACCAGGTATAGCACACTAAGCTGAAAGCTTTTTTACAGGAGTGACCTGGGAGCACAAGGAGGTTAAGTGACTTGCTCAGGGTCACACAGTATGCAAGTGGAAGCTGTGGGATTCAAACCCAGGTCTGGTCTGCTGGATGTCACCAAATTTGCAGCTCAGAGCCTTAGACCACTGCGCTATACTGCCTCCTTATAATCCAACTTGTGTTGGGGAAATACAGTGTGCCTCACTTGCACTGCTTCCTTTTGAGAGCTTGTTCCATCGTTCCGCTCTGAGAAATGTTTCCTCATATTACTCTTAACTGTGACTGTCTTTAAGCTTAGTGTATGCCCTGAACAAGCTGAAAATGCTGACCCAGTCCGTCCTGTCCACTCCTTTTTGAAAGTATAAAAACTAAAATTCTGTCTCCTTAGCCTACCTTTTTCCCAAGGGCAGCTTTATGTAGATATTATTTATGTAGTTATTTGAATTGTTCTACACCAGAATAGCCACATGTAGGTGTGACACCTCATTTTCCAGAGGGTCGGGGGAGAGAGACCTGGCAGCAGAGTAATGCATAACAATAAGGTCTACAGGGTGTTGGGGGTGTATACCGCCACACATGTGTACATAGGGGATACACGATGGGCAGGAGTGGAATATGAAAATATTCTTGCTCCTGCAGAGTGAGGCATGGCTATGAGTGATATCCATGCCTCAATGTAGGAGTGAGAATATTTTCCATATTCCACGATCTGGACGTCATGTGTTCGATTTATACAATAGGGAACACATTTATGGCAATTTTATTTGTGTTAGTGAGTGGGTTTATTTTGTTTCCTGATGTTCTTCCCCTGTGTCTCCGTATGGTGTTTGGGTTAGTTAGCTGTGTTTTGTGAATAGGAGTCTGTTTCTGTTGTGATTGAATGGGATTTGTTTCTGTGATACTGTTTGTGTTGGTTGTAGTATCTGATTGGTCATGTTATGTATGTTACACGTGATTGGCTGATGTTGTGGGGTTGGGTCTGGCTTGCTTTGAATGGTGTTCTGTGAAATTCTTTTCATTTTACTGGGTACTGATGTGTTTATCTAAGTTGTTTTATTTCTCTGTACTTCCTGTTACCTGGAATGATTTGCTGCATGTGCTGCGTGACTGTCTTACTTCGCTGTCCAGTGCTGTTTTTTTTTTTTTTTTACTGGCGGTCCGAATGCTTCAGTTTCCATCTGCAAAGGTACTTTCGGTTTTCCACAAACGCTGACTAAGACGGCACAGATATGGAGGCACTGTGTCTTCTACTTATTTCAAAGAACTGTGGGGATTTAATGCAAAGAGTTTAGTTTTGCGGTGTTGCTGCATGTTACTTTTTGTTGTCTCGTTCATATGTTTGCGTCTGAGTGTGCTGCCGATTCCAGTTGGAGGCATAGTTTTTACCGTGTTACCGACTTACACACCTTTGCTGTTTTCTTTATGCTTTGTGTGCGACAGAAAGATATGCTTGTCTATGTTTGCAGTGTGTATGGGATTTATCTGTTTCTTGGACTGCAAAGTAGTTCGGTGCGGGAGGTGCTTTCACATACGTCACCACAATGAGAATATTGGCTGCTGACTTAGACAGTATGTGTAAATGTAAAGATCTCCACAGTGTCTACATCAGCGGTGATTTATTTCACTGGGATGCAAACACATGGTTTTATTGTCAACAAATACAACACACCCCTGTTGTAAAAATTCAGTTACAGGCGGTAACCATAAATGTGTTACTTAAGACATGACAGGGTGTGCATTGTGCTGAGAGAACCACATGCCCAGGGGTGTACAGCCCCTGGAAGTGCAATTCTCTCAGCACAGTCTGCTCTAGAAATGTCTTTTATTGTGCTTATAAAATGGTGTTTTCTCCATATTAGTAAGCATGGGGAGGGAATGTCTAAGCATTTAAATGTTAGCTTAATTTATGATAGTTCTTCAGCTTGTTGGAACTTGATATTTGTGTGTGGTACTTTTATTTAGTGTGGCCTCTGTAGTTGTAGTTTGAGATAGTGTTGTAGTTTAAGTGTGAAAGCCCCCAAAAAAAAAAAAACACATTGTTTTGGTAAAATTTAAACTTATTGAAAAATAACTTTTTAAATGGAAACATCCATAATTCGTAGTTTAGTTTAAAACACTGCAGTAAAGCCAGTAAGTGAGAACAAGACAATCGCAGTGTTTGCGCAAGAGACATTGTGGTCGTGGCGTTTGAGGTGTGGGGGAAGAAGAGAAAAACTGCATATACATTGAGATAATGTCAGCTGGAACTTAAGTCTGCAGCTGGGATCATGGGAGCTGCAGGCATTTTTTTTTCTTTCTCTCTTTATTGTAGTTTAACTTTGAAAAATGCACAATAATGGCTGCAGGGGATGGGTAGGTGCTAGCATGTGGTTCAGTTTACACAAAAACATCTGTGGACTAATGGCTCTGGGAGAAGAGAAGGTGTGAGCACGAGCGGTTTAGCTTACCCAACGAAAACGTGAGTGAATTAATTTTATATAAGGGGAAAAAAAAAACTTGGTTTATGCCGAAGTTTATTTGCTTTGCCACAACTCCAAGGGGTGGGCAAAGTTCCAGTGCGGTTGCCATCTCTGACTCAACTGATCGCAGCTAAACCTTTGGACTAAAGACAAAGACTGTAGGTAGACCACTCATTTTAAATTGGGATACTTGGTATACTTTATGTATACTTCGGCTAAAATGTGGTGGCGCTGGATAGAAAATCTGTGGCATGGTGTCTTGCTCTATATGGGGGTGTTTTGTTTTATAAACATTCTGTAGCAGCGCTTTGACATGTGATGAGGCTGAATGACCAGATGACGATGACCATACATTGTGCTGTATTAATGCATGGTTAGCTGAATAGTTTTAGTCAATGAAGTTTGAGGGATCTTTTTTGTCCATTTTATAAATGTGTATAATAGCTTGCATTAAGAGGTAAATGGAGAGTCCAGAGAATTAGATGGGATTAGGACCTGGGATTTGGGAGGTTTGTTTTTTATATTGTCTTGAGGGCAGGCACACGGAGTACTGAGAAAGATTAATGAACACTGCAAATTTGAAGGCTTGTGTCGTAGATGAATCTTTGATGCTCTGTGGGAGATGGTTCATGTTGGATCGGCAACAGTGAAGCACTTGTGGCTGAGGGTCTTGTGTGCGCTAGGTTTGTAGAGTCGGTTCTTTGAGATCTTGGCGAGTAGGCCTGCAGAGTTTTGGTTGTATTATGCTGGGTGACGCTTCTATACACCTTTTTGAATATTAGGCTAGATCATTTAGGTAACATCTTTTTTTCTGGAGGAGATTAAGTGTTAGAGTGGATCAGTCACTGTCGAAGGCAAATCTACACACATTGTTAGATGCAACTGTGATTTTCTGTAGTGATGTGCTAGAAGGGGGTCTTTAGATTTCAGTACAGTATTCAAATGCTGGCATGATTGCCTCAGGATTAGCTTGCTAGTGCATTAAGTGAGACAGTTTCTGATGTGATAGAATACTCCAAGCTTTTGTAGGAATCCTTTGACTATTCTTACGAATATGGTCTTAGAAATTTAATTCTAGCTGTATCCACAGCTTAAGGTTTTTGAACGTTGATGATGGAAAAAAAAAAAAAAAAAAATTTGAGCGAGGGCCCACAAGGGGTGTGATGTGAAGACGGTTTTGGTGGGGGGTGATGACCTGCTGAAGGTAATTTCCTTGGGTTTTGGTGGTTTAAGTACGGTTGTTAATGAGCACTTGGGCTCACATTCTGTCAAACACCGTTTAGTGTATTGTTGACATTTGTGACACTTGGATTTTATGTACATGAGTGTCATCCGCATATTGGTGTATGCTGGCATCTATGGTGCAGACAGATGGCAGTCATTGATGAAGAAATTGAATAGTAGGGGGCCAAGAATGGAGCCCTGTGGGACCCCTTCCTCCTAGGCTAAGTGTCTGACGAGAAAAGGTAACAGTAACACCAGTGATTATGACCATGCCATGCCTATTTATGTATGTGTGTATGTATTTAAAATTATTAGCCTATGGCTGGCCCGGTGGCGTTGAGGGCTGAGGTGCTGGAAGCCTTATCTCGCGTCACTCCAGCGACCTGGGTTCGAAAACAAGCTCGGGTCATCTGAGAGCCGGTGCAGGGGAGGGCAGGGAGGGAGCAGGATTGAACAGCTGAAAGGCAGCTCTCCTGGGGAGGACTGTCGCCCACCGTAGTTCCACTGCCCCCTGGATGGAGATCTGCGGGCAGTGTAGGCGAGTGGGTGTCAAGCAGTGGGAGGGCGTCTCGTGCCTCGACAGGGCTGGGAGAAAATGGGGTAAAATCGGGGACAAAAATAAATTACTAGCCTATGCACATTTGTATGTATTTAAAAATTATTCATAAGATAACCCCACGAGAGGCATCTTCTTGCTTTTTTGTGGGGGTTCCAGGGATGATAGCAGCATTCAACAGGTTAACATAGTCCAACAAGAATAGGTACATACTGGCTAAACATAGAATTTGAAGAGTCCATGAACAGTGACGACAGCAGTCTAGAGCCGCATGATGCATGTAAGTAGTAACACCCACCCACAGAGAATGGACCTTTGTCCATAGAAGTCATTGGCAGTTATTTCCCTGTATACCCTTTCCTTGCATACACAGTTACAATCAAAACTAACAGTAACCGTCCAAATGCGTTACATAAAATAAAAGCTGGGCAAGTCTGCTGTACATAAACCCATTCGAGCTTGAGACTTTATGATCTGGTTAGCCCACTTGGGTTTTTTCCTGTGTATCAAGCCCCGAGATGGAAGTTCTTTATTTTTTGTTATTGAAATCTCGGAAGAGTTTACCTTTTGAGCTAAAAGCTCGTTTACAAAGGTTCCATGTCATACAGTCAAAGTCGAAAAAGAACACGTACAGGTAGTAATTGAACAGTTATTACAATAAAAGTGTACGCTTCGGAGCACAGGTACATAGGAACAGTAGAGTGCAATGTTACAGAGTTCAACTTAATTTCATTCAGTTAAGAGAAACATAGTTGTCAACAGAAGAAGAGGCAGCCAGGAGATGGGCTTTGTTTGGAGTGGTGGGGGGAGAGGGTGAGGTAGTTAGGAGAAAGATGAGGGGAGAGGGTGAGGACAGAAAAGACTTGGAAAGAGGGAGATAGAGTGGGTGGGGGTGGTAGAGGCAGAGAGGTGGGAGGATATGCAAGGAGGGAGGTGGAGAAGGCAGCATGGAGGCAGACAGTTAGGGTTGGCAGTCACAGCTGCTCAGGGAGGTCAGATGTTGGAGGAGCAGTCTTAAATGCCCAAGTTTAGGCTCATTGGCTATGTTAAGGGAGAAATCGTTAAGCCATTTTGGGGGGGGGGGCCCCGATACGCAAAGGACTGCTGTGCCTGGGAGGTTCGAAAGAAAGGGACTTTTCAATGATTTCCTTGACATACCTCTAGTACAGTGGGGGTTGGCCATTGGGGTTAGGAGGTTTTTGGAATGAGGGTAGGGTTGAGCCGAGCTCCCCCCAAAAGGAGACAGATTTGGTAATGAATCCTGCCCTGGAGTGTAAGCCAATTGGTTCACATAGAGGTCACATGTGTAGATAAAGTTTGTTTTTTTTTTTTTTTGTCCCCATCCCAGTGTGAGCCTGCAGGCTTTATTTAAGGCCCTATTTATTCTTTTTAGGGTGGTGTGAGACTGCCCCATACACCGCAAGGCCGTAGTCTAAGATGGAAAGGATGGAGTGTTTGACTGCGAGTAATAGTGCCTCAGGGGTCCTGCTATGGCGATGCCTATAGAAAAGCCTATTCTCGTATTGACATACTTGATGATAGTATCAACGTGTTATATGAAGGACAGGGAACTATCTGTTTCATGAGTGTGCCAGACTTGGCCGTCATTTATTTTTATATAATACATTAGGTTGGACACTTTCCTGTGCCATATGTTTTCCCATAGTGTACAGCTTTTCTGTAGTGTGGTATTTTTTTTTTTTTTCTCATAGTGTAGTGGTAGGCACCTTATTGCTTTTTACTGTCTCTTCCCCAAAAAAATAGTGTAGTTTGTTCAGGGATTGTTTTTTGTCCCTGTATTGTTTCCGTAGTGCAGGGGCCTCCTATAAAAGAAGGCGTGGCTCCGTCTGTTTTCCCTTTATGGAGTCAGGCTAGAGAACGGTGCGGTGGGCTGTGCGGTTGGGAGCGGAGGGTATATGGTCTATTTGGGAGAAGCATTACAGGCTGGGGTACACACACAGGTCAGTGTGCATTGTCATGGGATGAGAGAATCAACAGCAGTAGCAGGAAGGAGGCCTACATGAGACCTGCTAGCTTGATGAGTAGGAGTGTGTTGGGTGGGGTTTTAGTTTAGGCTTGGGTAGTTTTTTCTGTAGGTAGAGTTTTGAGGGATTTTTAGGGTGGCTGTTGTGCGTGTTAAGGGGCTTGTTACATGTATTATTGGGGTGGTTTGTAGTGTTGGCTATTAATGTGTTATTAAGGAATTAGTAACATATTAATATAGTGTAATTAGCTGGTTGATCCATATAATGCATTATAGTGTAAGCAGGTTATAGCGGACTAGTCTGTGATAGCTCATTTTGTCGGTTTATAACCAGTGTCTGAAATAGGTAGCATTGAAAAGGGGGTTTTCTTTGGCATCAGTGATACAGGTCCATTTTATATTGCCATTTACGTTCACATAAAGAACGGATAACGAGCTTGCAGCACTTTGAAAGCTGCCTACTCTCCTGCCCAGTCAACATTGCCAGTACAAGACAGAAAACAAAACAAAAAAAAAAAGCCAGCAGCACTCTGCAACCTGCTTACCTGCCTGCCATCCCTGCTCAACCCCTGTTTAGTACACTCTCTCAAATTCTCTGTAGCAGACAGACAAGAACTGGATTCAGAACCGGCAACATTGGGTCTGTATTCTCTTCAGCAGCAGATGGAGGTTGGGACTCGTAGCTTGCGCCAAAAGTGGAGGGTGCAGAAAACTAAAATGAAGTCGGCAGAGTAGACTTTTTACAGGAACTTTGTAGAAAGGCAAGATTGGGACTCAGAACCAGGGACATCTCGCTGCCAACGGGTCTAGAGGTGATTTTTCTTCAGTAGAGATGAGGGTCGGGACTCGCAGCTCGTGCCGAAAGGGAGGGAGTAGAAAATGAAAACAAGATAGCACAGCGAACTCTACAGTTTACGGTAGCATTCAGGAGGCTAGTAGAAGAAAGTAAAGGGCAGAGGGGAAACTGTCAAAGTCTGGACCAAGAACATGAAGCAGTGCCCCAAGCGGGGTATCTAACATGATCCTTACCACCTACCTGGAAGTGATTCTCTGCCACATCAGTGCCACATTAACAGCCCGTCATTGAGTCGGGTAGGCTGATTTGCACCTTGTTAGGTGTTCCTAGTGTCCACTGTAGCTGGCAGCTGTAATCCGTTATATCGGTTGGCATTATAACGAAGGGCCTATGGCAGTGGGTTGGGCAAACTTATTTGTCCGTACAAAGCGTGTACAGTACAAGTGGCTTGCACTGTACCATAATTGTTTTTCTATCATAGACTAATTGATTTTTTCCTATACACTAATTGGATATCATAGTATACAGGGAAACCTAGGGCACAGCCATGTACTGTAATGTATGTTCATTGCAAAAAACTTAGTGCATCAGTTAGAATTGTTACCAAAGTAAGGATATGAGGTGTTAGGGTGGAAACCCTAACACCCCGCCCCTATCCTGCAGAGACTGACAGGCGTCGGGGGAGTGCCTTGGATTAGTCGACCCTAACGCTCACCCCATTCCATAAATAAATGAGCTGAGATGGGCACAGTATAGGCAAATGGGGTGAGTGTTGGGACTGACTACTCAGGCACCCCCCGGCAGCTTTCAGTTTCTGCAAGTGAAATTAAGGGGCATTAAGGCTTACAACTCCAGAAACCCCCACACACACACCTGTCAGTCTCTGCAGGATAGGGTGTAACACTTATTCCCTGCTTTTCTCGCTTTAGTAACCACCTAACTGATGCATTAACAGTTTTTTTTTTTTTTTTTTTGCAATGAATTTCCTTACTTGTTTAGATATCATATAGTTGTTTGTCTACGACACTTCATCGCGCATACATACGTGGCCTGGAAGCACGTTTCTGGTGCTGTTCATAGAACAGTGACTAAATTGTCAGCATAGCCACGTTATTACCCCACTTCATGTGCCTTGGTACAGCAAATTTTCCAATCCCCGCCAAAATGTAATTCTGCACCACTGCAGTGCCATTCTGGGCCACAGGGGCGAAAACCCATTTTGGGCAGGATTAGAAAAAATGACAGCTGTGAGATGCATTAGGTCAGATTGGGGTCAAAATATTGAAAATTTCTAAAATTACGAGCTGGTGTACCAAAATTGCAACGAATGGGTCATAACGTTGGCATTTTTTTTTCATATTTTGACCTCGCATTGTCTTGTAATGATCCCACCTCATAAACCCCGAAGGAGAACATTTTGAAATCCGTGCCAAACACCTTTGTGTGCCACAGCCGCGAAAACACTTTTTTTATATACAGGGTGTGAAACATGACAGCTGAACTGTTCATGAGGTCATGTGAAAAAAAAAAAATGGCTATGTTGAAAATTTGGAGTCAATATTAAAAATTACCAGACTTCAGCGCATACGTAGAAACATTTCAATGCACGCTTATAATGCTGCCATTTTTGGGAAATTTACCACCAAATTTTCAACATGGGCTTTTTGGGCCCCCACCTCATAAATATTGGACTGTCATTTCGTTAATTGGTCCTGAAAACTGATTTCGCGCGACTGCCGGAGATGAGTACAGGGTAGGGAGGAGGGGATCAGCGGGGATGATGAGGGACGGTTTTCTTTGGGGACACTGGGAATGGACTCTCCAGTGTCCCACATTGGGTGGGGGGAGCGTGTGAATGCCGACACAGGGATTAGGCAACTGTATGTCGGCAATTATTAAAACAATGGTTTGGGGGGGGGATGGGGAGGGGCATATGACACCGGAGTGGGGCATCCCGGTTATATTAATATATAATCTTATAGAAGGGGGATGGGCAATGGAGGAAGGTGGGGGTGCCACTAGACACCAGGGAGTGGGCGGATTGCATGTAGAACTGCAGCCGGCAGCACGAGTTCCAGCTGCAGTAGTCAAGAAAATCACCCTGGTGGACTTCCGGTTGCAGCGCGACCTAGAGGGCAGCATAGATTCAGTGCTCCTCTCCCACCTCGTTGAAATTCCTCCAAAGCGTTTGAATTAATAGCTAATTGTCTATAAAAAAATAGTGATTTCAGAAGGAACAAATCGGAAGACTCGCTCTGCTAGACAAACTGTTCCTGAGCTGACCAAAATGAAAGATCATCTTCTGCTCTCTCCGGCTGACATGTCAGACTCTGAACAGTCACAGGCCTGTGCCGATACTGAGGGCTGCTTGGACTCTGCACTCACTTTCCGAATAAAAACACAGAAGGGGAGTTAAACTAGAGATGATCTATAAAGAGATTCTCTCTCTTTCCAAACAGAAGTCCAGCAGTTATATTCTGAACTTTGGAAAGATGTTGTAGTCTTGGAGCAGCGAGCCGATATGTCCGAAAGACAAATAACTGTGGTTGAGAACAGTGTCGACATGGAAGAGAAGCTGCTCCAAATACAGGAGCAGCAAGAGAAAATACGATCCAGACAAGAAGACACTGAAAATCGGGCCAGGCACACACATATTAGAATTTACTGCATCTCGAGGGAGTGGAAGGTACTGATATGGACTTTACCATCACTTTACTATGTACCACTCTGGAGCTCCCGGCTGATCTACCCCTAGAAATGGAGCACATTCATCGGGCTTTGGGGCCTAAACCATCTTCCCCAGAGGCCTGCCCGAGATCGATAATAGCCTGCTTCCTCAGTTACGCTGTGAAGGAGAAGGTGTTCTTAACAGCATGGAGGAAGCAGAAAGTTCACTACGGGCAGACTAGGATATACCTAGATAACGACTATGCACCAGATATTCTACGCAATCATAGAGCATATGCAGGTATATTACTGGCCTTAAAAGAAAAAGGGTATAGGTTTCTTACACTCTCTATCCTTCCCGATTTGTGGTACAACATCCTGAGGGTTGCAGAGAGTTTGATATTGCAGACGAGGCCTGCACAGAGCTTACCAGCATGGGCCTGCAGTTTACACCATGCCAGCAAATTCGTCAGCGGATCCTGCCTCAACCCCCTACGTTGGCAGATGGTGCCAGAAAATAAATCTGCCAGAAAGATCCAAGATCGAGGAAATTCATCCCCAGCAACTAAATTGGCTTCATTTTAGAAGATCTGCAAGAGGGAAACCCTGACTTTCTTGACTGGTATTTGCTTGTAATAATATCCTTGCAGCCCTGTTAGATGTTATGGGGCTGTATTCCCACAATGGCCCATCAGAGAATTATAGCTTCAGACCACTTCAGTCTATTCCCCCTTGTGGAGGTCCTGCATTAAGTTCCCCTTACTTTCTAATATTTTATGTAGTCTTCTTGGCACGGTCCTGGAGAGACTTGGAGTTATGATCTTCTCTTTTTAACAAGAACAATTTAGTTTGTAATTTGTTTAGAATACAGATTTAGGAATGGTTTTACATACTTGGTCTATAAATTGTATGCTCATTGAGTTAATATTAGTTGAGCAGTTTCACAGCAAGGTCTGTTGGGAGTGCAGTGCAGTCCCTTTCTATGGTCCACTGCATATTGTTTTATTTTCTGTTTGCTGCCGTGCCTATTTGAACTGCAGCATCAAACTTTTTTTTTTTTGTTTGTTTTTCATTTAAGTGGGGAATATACCCCCGAAGGCTCAGGTTAAGATTCTTCATGAATTACCTCCCCAACGTAGCTTTCCCATCATGGCTGTGCAGGGGTCAAAATTAAATTCTGCAGCCACTAGCCAGCAGGGCTAGTGACTGGGAAAATCCACTGGCCCCACAGGCTTTTCCACTGGCCCAGTTGATGTACATACTGAAGGGTTGCCTTCTCCAATACAAGCCCACAGGGCTACTTAAATTAAAATCTTACTAGCACGATACAAAATCTACCAGCATTTGGCTAGCAGGCCGGTGCCAATTTCGACCCCTGGCTATGCTTACCGGGAAGCCACACAAGGCATCCCCAGCATTGGAAGTCACACCCTTTGAATATTTTCCAACCTTTCAGTATAGATTGTGGCGAGCAGTTAAAAACCATAACATGCAGTTTCTTGAAGTTGGAATAATTTGCACTGTAAATAGTTTTCTAGTTCATATTCTATAGGACGTTTTCAGTTAGAACCTAGACTTGTAGTTTTTATAGTATGCTAGTTTGAAATAATTTGCATAGTTAAGGTAATTTGTTAGACAATTCGTATAGAGTTTAGTAGTTATATTATGTAGGACTGCATTTTTTTTATTTTATTTTATTTAAACAGCAGTTTGGAAAACCTTTGAGCCATAGGCTCATTTACAAAGGTACCTTGTCACAGTAAGACAAACCAAAATACACAGTATAGCAGTACAACACATAAGTATAACAGTAAATTAAGACATAGATACAAACAAGCTGGTACAGGTAGGATGGATGCAAACAATACCAGAGTTATGTTGTCCTTAGCAGCTTAGTAATAAGCTTTGTCATAAGTATTAGTACGGCTTTGACTAGTGGCAGTTACAGCATCGGTGTTAATAAAATTGGTTACGTGAGGAAGTTTTGAAGCACGATATAGTTGGAGCTTGGAGATGGAGGGGGGCAGTGTGTTGAACCAGGAGGGGGCCCTAAAGCTGAAGGCTCTTTGGCCGTGAGAGGTCCTAGCTCTAGGGACAACGAGAGGTTTTCCCAGAGGTCCAAGTATGAACTAGTGGGACAGAGCGGCGTATGGTGGTGGTCAATCCTGGTGGGGATAGCCCAAGGAGGGTCTTTTTTGTAAGGGTACAGGTCAGATATTTGAGGCGCTCGTCGAGATCAAGTACCAGCGCTTTAGCATACAGTAGACAGGTGTGTGTCATCCTAGGTGCTCCAGTAATTAACCTGCAGGCCTTATTCAGAGTAGTGTGAATTTTATGGAGTGCAGTCTGATCAGCAGCACCATACAATCGCAGTCCATAGTCCACTAGGGACAGGATAGAGGAGGTGATCATAGTCGAAGAGCCTCCGGCGGGAGGCAGTGTTTATACCGATGTAAGATGCCCAATCGGATATTAGTGGCAGTGGCTAGGGCAGCGATGTGTCCATGGAAGGAGAGGGAGGGGTCAAAATGGATCCCTAGGTATTTATAGGAGCAAACTTGTTCGAGTGGGAAAGAGGACCCAGAGTGAATGAGGAGTTTGAAGTTGCAGGACTTGTTTTGGGGATGAGTGAAGAACATGGTTTTTTTTTTTTTTAAGATTTATCACCAATCTATGTTCCTTGAACCAGCCCTCGGCTTCAGTGAAGGACTTCTGCAGCGAGTCCTGGAGGGCAATAGGGTTACGACTTGAGGCAAAGATGACTGCATCATCAGCGTACAATAAAATGTTCCCCGAGCAAGAGCGTGGAAGGGTGTTAAGGTAAAGGGAGAATAGTAAGGGGCCCAGAATGGAGCCCTGGGGAACCCAGAAAGATGGGACAGATGTCTGAGTAGGTCCCATTAATTTTTACGCTGTGGCGGTCAGACAGATAACTGGTGCACCAGGAGATAGGCCCAGCAGCAAAACCAGAGAGACTAAGGGCATCAAGAAGGAGGGGTGGGAGACAGTGTCGAAAGCTTTGAGAGGTCAATGAAGACAGCACCAGCCGAGAACCAGTGTCTTAAGGAGGAGTGGAGAAAGTTGGAGAACTCTAGGAGGGCTGTGTTGGTACTGTGGCACTCGGAAGCCATGCTGCTCAGGACAAAGGACATTGTAGGTTGAGAGGTAGTCAGAGATTTGAGAGGCCACCACTTTTTCCAAGGCCTTGAGAGAGGAGAGAATGGAGATCGGTCGATAGTTTCCAGCCACAGTCCTATCACCACCTTTAAAGATAGGGTGACAGTGGCGACTTTCAGGCAGTTGGAACCTTCCCAGGCAAAGAGAGTGGTTGATGAGGCATGTGATCGAGATAAGGACTGTGTCTAAGACCAGCCGTGGGATACGGATCAGGGTGTCACTGCCTGTACTATTACTCTTGAGGGCAGTGACAAGGTCGGCCTAAGTTCTTGGGCAGAAACAGCAGGAGGAGAAAATAAGGCGAGAAAGATTTACGGCAGGTGCTGGGGAGGAGGGTCAAAAATTTGTAGGAGGATAGGGCTAAGGTCAGTGAATGAGGTGGTTGGCTATGAGGGCTGGGTCTGAGGAGATCACACCATTAATGTTGATATGGGTGGGTGGGGGGAGTTGCACTCCCATTTAACTGTTTAATGTTATCCCAGAAGGTTCTGGGATTCCCCCATGAGGCAGTGAGTGAGGACCGATAGTGCTCAGACTTACCCTAAGCTTGATGTCTGTAGTGTAACGCTTGCATGTTTGAAGGAAGGGCGGCTAACGGTGTCATTTGGTGGAAGGAGGGTCCTTTTTTGAATTTAAGGTTCAGGGAGCCACCCATTATGTTGTGTTTATTACACTATAGGGCATATACCCAAGCTGTTTTGCGGACAGATGAGCACTGGTCCACCTTCACTCAAGCTGCTTTACCATTTTAAGGATTTACAATGGCAGTGAACCCCACTAGAATATTATCCATTAACATCAGTGGATTGAATAACCCAATAAAAAGATCCAGAGTGATGCAGTATCTCCGGAAACAGACCCCAGACATTATATACCTGCAGGAGACCCATCTCACTGCGGAGGAGCATTTGAAGCTCTCCTGAGGAGGCAGATATCGGATACATGCTTCTTCCTATAAGGATGGGAAATGTAGGGGCGTTGCAGCCCTCATCCCCACATCTACTGCTTTTGTTTTGCATAAAGACTACAAGGAGCCCACAGGCAGTTTTGTTATACTTACAGGGACCTTATATGGGAACTTGGTGACGTTAGCCAATGTTTGTTTTCCGGCCCTGTCTTCCCCCACAAGAAATACCTGACCTTTTTTAATAAACTCACGGACTTGCATCAAGGCATGCTAATAATGGGTGGGGATATAAATTTAACCCTCAACCAGCATTTAGACACTTCTGTATCCAGACATCGGACAGCACCTTCTCAAAGGTTATTTCGCACACAGCTTGAGGTGTTAGGACTGACGGATATATGGAGATTCCTTTACCCTATGACTAGGTTATATACATACATACTACTACCCTTGTTTCCAAACACCGTCTAGATTGGATTTTTTTTTTTTTTTTTTTTATAACGAAGGAACACACTGGAATACTTGGAGACCTCTCACCCTGTCTCATTTTCTATCAGATCACTCCCCTTTATTGTTGAAATTGAATATACAGTGCCCCAGAAACCAATTCCAGTGCTGCTTGAATCTGGTGTATCTCAGAGATCCTGACTTTAAGAACCTAATGCAGGAAAAAAATCCCACAAGTATTAGAAAAGACTGCTTCGGCAGAGGTCTCATTTGCTATTATTTGGGACACGCTGAAGGCAGTATTACGAGGGGAGATTATTGCATATGTTTCTCATAAAAAGAAAACCAGGGAGGCCTTGTATATTAAATGACAAGAGGAGTTGGGTGGTCTTCAACATTCTTCAGATTTAGGAATGGATTTGGTCCAGCTCCGAATAAGACAGAGGGGAAATTCAGAAAATATTAGATGGAAAAAGTTCAACAGACACTATTTAAAGAAATATAGGTATGAAGGAGGTCCCGGAGACGCCAGAAATTTGGCTAGGAGATTGAAAAAACAGAGTAGCAGCTACTATACCCCAGATTCAAGCTGATGGTGGACCCGGGGTGACTTCCAAATTCCTGGAAATCTTAACTAATTTTCAAAAATACTATACAGGTCTGTATACAGCTTCTGAAGCCACTGAGGTACAGATAATGGATCAGTATGTTTCTAAACTCTCCGTTCCGACTTTCTCAACTCCAAAGGGATGCTCTGCTTAGGCCGATCTTGCAGGATGAACTTACAGAGGAGATTAAGGGTGCTAAAATGCAGAAATGTCCTGGTCCAGACGGGCTTCTGTCTGAATGGTATAAGGCTACTTGCAGGCTTTTGATACCTACTGTCTTGAAAGTGTTCAGGGAGATGCAGGAGGAGAGGTCCACCCCGCCCCTTTCTGGGCATATGCCACTTTATCACCTCTATTAAAACCAGGCAAAAATCCCACTTTTACTACTTCATACAGACCCATCTCCATCCTTAATATGGATTACAAATTATATATGGCAATATGGGCCCATAGACTCGAAAATATACTAGCTGCCATAATTCGTCCCGATCAGTCTGGGTTTATATGTACCCGTCAAACGACAGACATTGTCTGATGTACAATCCATTTATTGGATTACATTAACCAAAGACAGATCCCGGCGACATTGGTCAGTCTTGATCCAGACAAGGCTTTTGACCATGTCTCTTGGGCCTTTATGTGGAAAACTTTAGAGGTACTTGAATTTCCAGAAATTTTTATTACCTGGTTGAAGTCCATTTACAATGCCCCGAAAGTGTATGTTCGTATCCAATGGCCATTTATCTTCTCCTGTATCCTTAACTAGAGGTACGAGACAGGGACTCTCTCTCTCTTCCCCCCTCCCCCCCTGCTTTTTTCCATCTATATTGAACCCCTGACTGCTTTAATCTGAGATACCCTTATGATGGGAGTCCCACTGGGTGGACTATGCTTTAAACTAGCCCTTTATGCGGACCATGTTCTTGTAACCCTGTTGAATCCAGAACATTATGACTCTTCACAAGATACTACAAACCTTTTCAGAGATCTTGGGGTACCAGGTTAATGTTAATGTTAATAAAACAGATACTGGCCCTTCATTTTTAACCCACAAGGGCTCTAAAAGGTCAGTTTCTGGCCAGATAGGGTTGCTCGCAACTTGAATATCTTGGTTATATCTGCCTAAGAATCTTATACACTTAGTATTACTTAACTATGAACCCTTGACACACAATATAGACGCAGAATTGAGCCGATGGTCTAATCTTTCTCTTACTCTGTGCCAGAGTGAAAACGGTGCGGATGATAATACTGCAAACATTTATTCCAGACCCTCCCATTGACACCAGCACGGTTTTACTTTAATTCATGGAATAGAGCCTTGTCAAGATTCACATGGGCAAGTAGAAAACCAAGGATAAATAAGATGGTCCTTGTTAAAACTTCCTATAGCAAATTGAGGGTTAAATGTCCCTAGTTTAGAAGAGTATCATAGAGCAGTAATAAAGACAATTATATTATGGGTTAATCCCTAATGTGACGGAATCTGGAAATATCATCAATAAGAATAAATTCTGTATATGTTTGACACTGCACGGTGGCTATTTAACTGCGCCTCCAAACTTTGAGGCATTTTATGACATGTACAAGAGATGCTCCCAAGACTCTGTGTAAATTAAGGTCCTCCCAATCCCTGCAACTCCTGCTTTTACTATTTAAAAATACTGTATGTGGACACAGGGTTTGCTCCAGCTCGGATGACTCTGGCATTTCGAGGATGGAGTAGACTGGGCCTCACATACCTTTATTAGTTTATGGATAAAGATGGGGTGGTGCCATTTGTGCAGTTAAAAGAGGCTTATCAGCTTCCTAATTCTGATAATGGAAATTATCTGCAAGCTGGGGCATACTTGCAACAAAAGAGCCCCACTTTTTCCAAACTTCCCTCCCCAATACTAGGCGTACTCAAGCTTTTACTGGACGCTATCCGGGGCCTACTTTACCCACATTTGACTGGTTTGTCATATAAGGCACTTGGAGAGTTATGACCTGAAAGTACAAGTTCCATTCTAGTGGCATGGAATAAGGAGTTGGACCTTACGGTTTCATATGACACTTGGATTCTCCCCATCACTCCAATGACGAAAGCCTCCCAAGCTTCCTACTGGAAGGAATTCCAGTGGAAATGCCATATGCAGTATTTTCATTCCCCGGAGCTTTTATTGACCTTTCTCCCAGTTTAGTATGGTAGGTGCTGGAGGAGTTGTGGTGAATCTTGTGCAAATCTCTCCCATATATATTCTGGGGTTGCCAGAGATTAATAAAATACTGGCAGGATATAACATTGGCACTAGGGCAGTTATCAGATTTAGGGAGATATCTGCCTCATTGATTCTAAAGTGTGTGTGTGTGTGTGTGTGTGTGTGTGTGTGTGTGTGTGTGTGTGTGTGTGTGTATGTGTGTATTACACACACACACACACATGACATAGTCCCAGCAGCCAAGAGCTTGCTTGACATATATTTAGCTGCCGCCAAAAAGGTGATTACTCGCCTATGGCATTCACAAAAAATACCTACGATTCATCAGTAACAAGCCATTATAACTGAGATCCGTTATCTGGAGCACGTGATTGCTCACCAGCTGGACCACATCCCAGCTTTTGAATTGAGATGGTACCCTTGGTTTTTTTTTTTTTATATTTCCAGGGAAGACCCTTCATTCGTCCCTTAAGAGCTTCCCCCTATATTTTAGCTGGATAATATTGAGAGAATCTCTTATTACGGTTTTGACATGGATGACTTGACAAAGTTGGTGTACGCTGCAGAACTCCATCCAGCTTCTATGAATCTAATTACAGAAATATAGCAATATAAATAAGATATGACTAGCAGGATATAAAATGTAAAGCCTGGACTTCATGTAACACTATGCTCTCTCTGTATGAAAAATTAATAATCATAATAAAAATATATTGTAAAAAAAAAATCACCCTGTTTTCATACAGTGAACACGGGGAAGTGCTACTCTCAATAACATAGCCAGTGATTTCGGGTCACAGAAAACGTCCTTCAAACAATATTTTTAACAAAATAAACATCAGAATGTAGCTAAACGGGTACCATTTACCTACCTTCTCATGCTAATTTTTTTTTAACTTATTTTATTTATTTCATGATTCGGAAAAGACCTTTGAGCGCAAGCTTTTTAAAGATTCCACTTCATAGATTGCTTTCTCCTGTTGTTTTTTGTTTTGCAAAGGTACATCACAGTAAACGATACAGCTTGGATTCGGAGCTTACAGAATAACTCAAAACATAAGTACAAGTTAAAATAACAAAAACACTATTGTGGGGGGGTAAGCAGCCACAGTGTGTCTTGTCAGTTCAAGCGGAACAGTGATAGCTGGCAGTAGGGTGAAGAAAGGAGGTACAAGAGAGGTAGGTACTGCGGTGGAGGTGAAGGGTGGAGGGGGAAGGCAGAAAGGTATAGGGAGAAATGGGAGGGTGAGGGGAGGCTGGGTGGAGAAGACATGCTACAGTAAACTGGAGTGCAAGGGGGCATGGTCGGGCAGCTTGCATTAGTAGTGAATGTTGGGGAAACTCACGGGGCTGGGGGGAAGGTGAGGTGGTGGGTGCCGAAGGAGCATGATGCAAACTGATTGCGAGACATGGAACAAATTTTTCGTGCTGCCTCCTGCAACATAGAATCCATTTTCATGTGGGACATCTATTTCTCCCCCACAGGAAATAATGGGGAAATTCAGAATTTAATAGCTTTGAGCAGATTAATATTTTTTTACCAAACCTTCAAAAGGCACATCTGTGAGGCAAAGGCTTTTTACCCTAAACATGTCGGACCACAACTTCCAACAGTTTCTGAGATGCAGGTGGACAAAAAACCAGCAAAAGACCAAACAGAAACGCACAACCTTCTGTATTTTCAACACTCTATCTCTGAAACAACAAATTGAATTGAAATAAAATTTGCCACATAGAGACCTACCCCTAGTGCTTATGCATGCCAATTTCATGCAAATCAGTTGAACCGTTACAAAGTTAAAGGGACACTGTCAACCCCCTTAAGTCTCAATGTCCATAGTTAAAAAAACACATTTTATGATTAACATTCTGTAAAGATTGCTGATGTAGCTGGTGGTTTGTCTGACGTTTTTTCTTTAAAAAAAGTGAAAAACAGACTGCCCACCATACTGGTGTTGCCACACAAACACTGATTTGTTTACATGCCTTGATCAACTCCAACTGCATCTTTCCTGGACTTGGAAACACCCACAACACAGTCTAACCACTTATGGTGCAGTGGGAGTTTAGGAGGCTGCTGCCTCATGAGTGACTGCACTGTTTGGGGGTGTTTCTATAGCGCGGGAAGTATCCAGTAAGAACAGGTTGTTTATAAATATACATTACCATGTATTTCAGTTCAACTAAACAAGGAGATGGACAACAGCAACATCAATGAATTTTAAAGAAGGTAAGCAATCATAAAATGTAGGTTTTTAACTAGAAATAATATGATGAAAAACAGGTTGACAGTGTCCCTTTAAGCTCCAAACATTGACCTTTACCATTAAACACCTTCATCAACCCTAACTATACTGGTGCTACTGTGCCAGTATAATATACACATACACACACACACACCCCCACCCACCCACTATTGGGAATTAATACTATGGTTAAATAGCAGAAGACAGACACCAAGTGAGCTGCTTCACCACACTCCCACCCCCAGTGTGTGTGTGTGTGTGTGTGTGTTATAGTGGCGCAACAGAAGTGTGGAAATGCGATGTTGGGGTTACCACCCCATGCCACCACCCCACCCCCACCCACGGAAGACACATGCAAGATTGTAAGACACTATACCAGTCACATCTGTAAGCACGATAATCACAACACTGTACTCCTTTCACATAACACTGTCATGAAATGCAAATACAGTATGATCGACTCTATACTGCCAGCACTGTGTGATGACACATTATAGCTGGCATATCTTTCTCATAAAGTGAAGCTTAGTCTGCACAAACTTTCTAAATATTGATTTTTATGTGTCGTAATTAAACGATTGTGGCAGCAGCGATACCTGCAGCGAGCCATAGGGATGTGGTAGCAGGACAGACACAGCTGACACATGCATAGTACTTTTCTCATATTACTCTGGTATGAAACTAGCACCATCACATGTTGTAATACTGCTGTTAACTGGAAATACTCATTAGCACCATGTTATGATTAGCTTTGGATGTTACAACTGTTGCTGTCGCATGTTGCTTGTAAAGTATACTACAAAACATTACTTTTATTACAATTATTACTTATTACTACTATTACTACTACTGCTACCATTTCTCATTAGAACTGACTCACTCTATCAGAAAAACATATGCAAAATCCACTGATTGTTGCTAGGGTTATCCAAACTCTTTCTAATACAGCTATCTATAGATAACATATTGTGTGTTTCATCATTTCTTAATTGAAATACAGGCATCTGCTAAAATCGTGTTTGTAACAAAAAAATGTTTACTGTAGGCCATCTCCCATAGTTGCCCAGCATGCGTGTGTACCGACAAGGCACTCTGGCAGCAGAACTCATACAGTTGCTGGACCATGATGATGGATGTCTTGTAGTGTGTGGTGGGGGAATGCAGAGTTAGGGGTTTGAAGATGGGGGTTGGGTGGTAACCCTAACATATTTCCACACTTTTGTCACTGTGGAAACAACCTTGATGCATTAATGGAATTTTTTTGCAATGAATATATATTATAGTGGCACGGTAGTGCCACTATAGTTAGGGTTGAGTACCCCATTTAAGGTTAAATTCTGAAATTTGGCAGCTTAACTTTGCCACTGTATGCCGATTTGCCTGAAATTTGGCATGCACGGAGCGGTACCATACACCTCTGCGTCTGCCAAGTTTCGTGATGGATATACAGTTGTGGAGCTACGTAGCGCTGGAGAATGTGGTAATTACGCATTTTTATGCATTCTTTGCTTGCGCCTACAGGTCGTACGGGCTGCGCGACTGGTCTGAAACCTTCAGGGAGCCTGCAGCTGGCTGGGGTCCCCGATGTGCCTTTTGAAGATTTAGTGAAAAAATAAACCGTTCAAAAGTTATTCAAAAAAGAAGCTTTCCATTATAGTCGATGGGGAAAAATTAACGAAGTTAGACAGTGTTGCAAATGCAGTTTTTAGTGACGCAAATGACCCCTGTAGTGTCGCAAATCCGCCATCTTGTTTTTAGTTGGTGGTCACAGAAATGCTTGGCATTTAAATTTGGGACCCTCTAGGGACACAATTCTTGCTGCGTTCACCTAGTCTAGTCCTGAGGATGCCAGCCATGTCTTTTTTGGGGGGGTTAAACACCCCAGAAATGTTTCGAATTTTTGTAAACAGTGTCACAAAGTAGTGTCTGACATGCAACACTTTCGTGATTTTTGTTTATTTATTTTTTTATTTGTGAAAGTGTCGCAAATCACGATACTATGCAAAAAACAGTAGGAAATCTTTGCCACCCTGCTGCAAAAGAACGGTTTAGTATTTTGGGCTGAAATTTGGAGGGAAGAAGGCCAGCATCGCACAGATGTGCCATGCCATTTGGTGGTTTGACAAAATATTACACAGGTGCAAAGTTACGGCACTCCAAAGTTGGCAACTGTTCCCATAGGCTAACATTATGGTGTCCGCGCCTTTTGGGGGGCCCGTATCTGGAAAACGCTTCGAGATATGGACTTTTCGTCGGAAAAATGTTTAGCCCCCTACTAGGAGACTTAGGTGCAAAACTAGCCAGGCAAGTCATAAATGAGATTTTAATTTTTTTTTCTACGTCGTACAGTTGCTGAGATAAGCAACTTAGTATTCCAAGTGTTCATTTTCTGCTCTGACGACCATTATGCACACATTCTTTGTATTCACTGTACTTCTGAATGCACCTTTTTGGGGAAAAACGGTGTGTGCTTCTGCGTTACTGTTAGTCGGTGTTTCTGCTTGCGTTTTCATTACTGGTTAGCGTTTCAGTTTACGGCATGGTGTACGTTACTGTTTGCGTTACTGTTACCATCTGCGTTTCTATTACTGTTTTTGTTTGCATTTCCTTTTGCGTCACCGTGTGCATTACCATTTGCATTTGCGTATGCTCTTCCGTTTGTTTCCTTTGGCGGCTTTGTTGCTGTTACTGTAAGCATTTGCATTTCCGATTGCATTACTGTGACCGTACGCGTTACAATTTGCGTCTACGTGTGTGCTTCCGTTTGCATTTCTGTTTCTGTTACTGTTCCCATTGGCGTCATCGTTGGTGTTACCGTAACCATTTGTTTTTAATTGCGTTACCGTTACTGTTTGCATGCTCGTCACCATTTTCATTTCTGTTGGCCTTGCCGTTTGCGTTTTCGGTAGCGTTTCCGTTGATTGCATTACTGTTTCCTTCTGTGTCGCCGTTGCCTTTACCGTTTACATTTCTGTTTGCGTTTCTCTTACTGTTTGCGTTTCCATTAGTGTTTGTTACTAAGTGCATTTCTGTTGCCGTTAGCATTTGCGTTACCGTTTGCGTTACTATTTCTGTTTTCATTAACGTTTGCATCTGCGTTTCTCTTAACATTTGTGTTATCGTTTACGTTTGTGTTGCCATGTGCGTTACCGGGCCCCACACCCCCACCACATTCCATTTACTATTCATAGTGCACTTTCTCAAAGAAGAGAAATTCGTGGCAACAAATTCCGTTTAATGCATCAGTTAGGGTTGTTCCACAGAGACAAAAGCGAGGAAATGCGGTGTTAGGGTTGAAACCCTAACTGCCCATTCCCCCACCACGCACACGTACGTACGTACGTAGGGGAAGGACCAAGGCCACACAACCACCAGCAGGTGACAGAACTAACATATAACTATCTAAACCACAAAACCATGCTCCTGTTGGGCTGTGGCATGGGGTTGTCACTGCTAACTGTGATCCCGGACTTTCCATGCACCGCAAAAAACATATCACTTCGTACAACTGGGCATCTTGAGCCACACACTCCCACCAGCACATTACACATACTACGCATATGGTATTTTGGGGTTCACAAGATCCAAAACAGGATTTTGCACATTCTCTGAATTACTTTCGAAAATCACTTTAGCAAATGTCAGTGTTGTGATATGCATTTGCGACACTTTTTTGTTTGACAATATTTTGTGACACTATTTTGCATGATTTTGCAGATGCGACACTGTCTTCTGTTTGCGACGGTATTTTGCAATACTGTTTTATATGGTTTTGCAAATGCGACACTTTCGTCTCTTCTGTTTTCTACACTTTCATGTTTGCGATAGTATTTGCAAAAGTATGCTCCTTATGACTGCACATCTTTGCCATCATCCTGTAAGCAAATGGTTGGGTCCTTTGGGCTCAGATTTGCAAGTTGGCAAGCCCTGGTCCCACAGATCTGCCTTTTCATGCTTTGGTGCTAAAATACTTACACTGTTAGAAAATTTAGTAATTTGCCATAGACTAACATTGCGACGCCCATGACGCCTTTTCGCCACCCATATGTCAAATGAAGTGAGGTACACTGTTTTTTGCTACTGCCAGCTGAAGTTAGAGTTCTTACCTACTTGCTACGGTAACACAGATATACACCACCTGCTGGTTGTGTGTGATTGTTGTTGTGTTGTCTTGGTCCTTCCTACTTGCACGTGTGGTGGTGGGGGGCAGGATGCGTAGTTGGGGTTTTTAACCCTAACACCGAATTTCTTCACTTTTATTGCTGTGGAACAACCCTAACTGATGCATTACAGAGTTTGTTGCCATGAATAAAGAAATATATATATGCACAGTAGTGCCACTGTAGTTGGGGTCGAGTAGGCACTTTAATGTTAAATCACAAATTTTGTACTTTAATAACTTTGCAACCGTTTGACTGACTTTTCTGAATTTGCATGCGTGGTCTGGTATACCATAGCTTTTTGGATCTGGCAAGTTTCGTCTGGTCGGATTTACCGTTGCGGAGATGCTGAGTGTCAAAAGTATGAAAAATCTTCACTTTCTGGCAGATTCTTTGTTCATCTCTGCAGCCCAAACAGTTTGTCTGTCTGGTCTGAAATTTTCAGGGTATATGGGGGCTGGGTCAGGGAAGTGCCTTTTGGATGTTTTTATGTATATAAAAAACAATACTCCGTTCAAAAGTTATTAAAGTTTCCCATTATAGCCTGTGGGGAAAAAATATATATGTTCCGCTCGAAGGCACTTTTTGCTTTCGCAAAAACACTATTTACTGCCGCAAATGGGTTTAGTACTTTCGTGCTGTTGCCATCTTGTTTTCAGTTAGTGAGGCAGAAAAAACATTGTAGTTCAGAAAATCGTGCCCCTTGGTAAACACCCAACAGTTGTGGGTTTACCTAATCGGGGCCCTAGAAACATGATGCTGGCCTTAGTTTTTTGCTACGGTGCCCGGAAGTAAACTCTCTCTGCCACGTTAGCCGCGGAACTTTTGTGAAAGTACCGCAGTACTTTCATGAAAGCTCCCACAGCTAAACCAGTGGTACTTTTGTGAAAGCCCCCAGAACTTTAATGAAAGTTCCGTAGGTAAACAGCCCCCCAAAAAAGTTTCTTTGCCACTTCATAGCAAAAAACGGTTAGGACTTTAGGGCTGAAATTTGCAGGGTGGCAAGCCCTCGCTCCACAGATGTGCCTTTTACTGGTTTGGTGAAGAAATCAACACCAGTTCCATAGTTACAGTTGTCTGAAGTTGCACATTTTCCCATAGGATAACATTGTGGCAGTTTTGGCGCTTGTATCTAATGGTTCAAGATACAGATTTTTCGCTAAGTGCAGTTGTATGCGTGGAGGTGGCCAGGTCATGAACACAACTGCGGTGGAATTTTTCCCTAAGTTCCTATGGTTACTGAGATGTTGCAAGTTTCGCAGCACAAGGGTTACCTGGAATGACACTCTTAGGCCTGTGCTGTGTCTCTATACTTATGGATCCCATTATGCAATAATGGGAGCGCAGGGCCCTACATTATGCAGTACTGGGGCCCTGTGCTCCCACATGGAGATGTGATCTCATTAAAATATCTGTACATTCATGTATAGATTGGAGTGCAGAGCCTCCACATGAAAAAGGGGACAGTTACAAAATGTATGCATGATGGGTGCCTGCACTCCCACAACCACATACAAGTAACCTTGTACTTTCTCAAAAAGCAGGGAAATTCTTGAATCAGTTAGGGTTGTCATTACAGTGACAACAGACCAATTTTTTATATACATATATGTATGTGTATGTATATATCTATATATATTTTACACACACACACACACACACACACACACACACACACAGCGTCGGGGTGTGCCTTGGGAATCGTTGGTTGAGAACTCCTAGCCCCATTCCCTATTCTGTACTAGCTTGGCTTCCTTACAGATGGAATGGGGTGAGAGGCTCGACGACTTCAAGGCACACCCTCACCCTGTTTGGGTGTGGTAGGGTTGAAACCCTAACATTGAATTTGCAAACTGTTGTCGCTGTAATGACGACCCTAACTGTTGCATTATGATCGTGTGTGTCAGATGTATAAAATTTTATAGTGTGTGTGTGTGTGTGTGTGAGAGATCTACATGATCTATATAGTATATGTGGCATCTGGCGGGCAAAGGCCACATACTACCAAGGCATATTTGCTACCTCCTGGGATAATAGTAAAATGTTGGGACAATATTAAAAACCTTACAGAAAAGCCCAATCAGTCTCCTCCCACCGTACTCCACTCTAATGTGGTCACCGTTCAAGACCAGAGCGAAATTGCTAACATTTTAAATACTTCATTCACTGACCGGAGTGGAGTTCTCCACCCCCAAAAATGTCTTCGATGAGCCATCTGCTGAGGATATTGCCCGTAATAGTACCTCCCCTCCAAACGCTCCCCAGTTCTACTTCAGGTCAGTCTCCCCTTCTGCTGCCAGGAAACACCTTGTGAAGGTGCTTGATAAGTCAAGGCACAGCTCTGACACCCTTGACCTCAAACTGCTTCTCTTCTCCATTGATGCAGTCCTGGCCCCACTCACCTGGATCCTAAATCTGTCCCTATGCCTTGATTAATTTTCCTCTGTCTGGAAAGCTGCAGTTGCACCTCCAATCCACAAGAGTGGTGACAGAGCAAACCATGCCAACTACCGTCCCATTTCAGTTTTACCACGCCTCTCGAAAGCCCTTGTGCGCTTAGTGGCCGAACATCTATCTGCCCATGGCATTCGATGCCCTGAGCAACATGGGTTTAGGAAAGATCATAGCACTGCCACCGCTCTCCTCACCTACACGGACTACACTACCGGTCAAAAGTTTTAGAACACCCCCATTTTTTTATTGAAATTTACGCAGGTTAATGTCTCAATGTACGCTGAAATTAAAGCACAGAACAAATAAACAATTGGAGATAAAAAAGAAATCATAGAATCATTTTGTTTAACAAAATTTAATCTAAATTTTTGACTCATCAAAGTAGCCACCTTTTGCAGATATACTGTAACCACCGAACACACTCATGGCATTCTTCCTACAATGGACATCAAATATTGTTCGGGAAGTTCTTCCCAACACTGTTGCAGAAGTTCCCACAAATGTGTTACACTTATAGGTTGCTTTGCTTTCACCCTTCTGTCCAGTTCATCCCAAACCAGCTGATGGGGTTTAAGTCTGGAGACTGTGCTGGCCATTCCATGATTTGAAGCCTACCATCTTGTTCTTTTCCTCGAAGGTAGTTCTGACATAGCCTGGAGGTATGTTTTGGGTCATTATCTTGCTGTAGGATGAACCCCTGACCAACTAGGCATAGACCAGAGAGTGTATGTAGCGCTGCAAAATGGTGGTAGCCCATTTGGTTCAGGGTGCCAGTCACTCTGTGCTGTTGTCCTGTGAGCCGCCTATCCGCAAGCTGTTGACTCTCAGAAACTTGTCTTCTGATTCTGTTGTGGCTTTGGGTCTGCCATACCTCTTCCGGTCAGTTTCCTCCAGTTTCCAAGTGCCTTTTGATGGTGTAGGAAACTGTACTCACTGACACCTTGGCTTTGTTTGCAATTTCTCTAAAGCAGTTTTTGCTAACCTAAACTTTTTTTTTTTTTAACCTCTAGCAGTTTACCGCTTACCTTTGTACCATTTCAGGTTATTCACTGGACTTGAATTGCTTAAATTTCAATAAAAACTGGAAAAATGGGGGTGTTCTAAAACTTTTGACCGGTAGTGTATATCCATAAAGTGCATGACCGTGGTCACCTTGTTGGGGGTGGTGGGGTGTGTGTGTGTGTGTGTGTGTGTGTGTGTGTGTGTGTGTATAATATAATATATATATATATATATATATATATATATATATATATATATATATATATATATATATATATATATATATGTG